>QRAM01000019.1:0-159202 GCA_013436055.1 Halocynthia roretzi | reverse complement strand
ATTGTAAAAAAATATTCTATAAATCTGTTTTAATTTCAATGTAGTACAGTTCACTTTGATAACATTGCACAGTTAAAAAATAATTTGCATTCCAATTTTGTAAAAAATTCAACAAACTCCTCTCGCTCGGTCTGATTCACTTACATGGGTCTGAAGTTTGATTGTATGTTTAAAATCAAAGATAAATTTCAGGTGTTTTACTTTTTCATCGCAGGTCAGGTAATGTTGATATATATATCCCTTAGGAATGTCAATGAATACCTGAATGGCCTGACCCAGATGATGGATATGACAGAAATCTGTTATAGTGATCAAATATAACAATATCAATATGTAGCAAAATTAAGCTGATTATAAAACTATCTGGCGTTGCACAATAGTATGAGATTCTGAACTGATGTCAATGTTGACTGTTCATTTTGTCCAGTTATGAGATGGCGATCTATCACAGTATGTGTGCTTCCAGGGGTGCTCACTGCAAAAAAGTCATACATTACACATGGTTAAATTATCTTATTACTCTTATTACCAATTTAGGCAACCCTCATAGGGTAGAGTACCTGTAAAGGAGGCGAGGTTATCGCGTGCATACTCTTCAAAAACAATGGGCAGAGATGAAAAATCTCTTCTTTGAATCAGTTCATATACTGAGGGCCCTGTCATGCTGTATCCTTTGAAACACCATGCATCCATTTCATTCTTAGCAGCAGCTAATGCAGCCACTCCATAACCAATCGCACAAATGGGTTCTTTCAAAAATAATATAGCATAGTTGAATATATATAATTTCAAATACTTGCAGTTGATCCATTGTTACAATACAAATATCTCACTTTTCTCTCTAACAAACGATCTCAGTATATGCATAACGGTGTCATGTTTTGCAAGGTCAAACATGGCCCCAGGAGCATTGGGTATAAGAAGTGCTGAATATCTTGTGTGGTCCACAGATTCCACAGGAATTGGGGTAGTGTGACTTTTGGATCGAAAGTCAGAAACCCATTTTCTGGTACCTTCGTCCACATCAATGAATTCTATAGGTGCACCCTGGATGTAAATATTAGTATTGTGCTAGTGCAGTAGTGTGGTCCCTCTAAAAACCCGCTTACATGTGGTTAGGGTAGCTTAGATGTGGGTGGGAATAGTGTTCCCTAACCCCTAGCCTAATGCAGCTCGGTTTTTGGAGGGACCACACTTCTACACTAGTACTGTGATTTGTAGCAGTGTTATGCATTGACTAACTTGTGGGGTTGCAATATGAAGAACAAAAGCAGAATCTGTGATCGTGAATGCGTGAATGAACGACTGTGCCGACACACCTTGTAATGAAATTAAGTTAAATTGGTTATATATTAACCGCTATATCTCTTTTCTACCAAGAGCTTAACGGACCACTCACCTTCATTATGTGCACTACATAATATTAAACACGATGGTCTGACTCCCACTGATGTCATGTTAAAACTTACAAGGATAAACGTAGGGACAACTTTTTGAAAGCTAAATACGACAGGAGTTTGTTTTTTATTTACCACTTACTAGCAATCTGAAGTTCGTATGTTAAAGTTCGTGACCTCTGATTTATGGGGTCCAATTATTTCTCAGAAATGATGAACATGTAGCGCGCCTTCACGTAAAGTAATTTCGGTTTGATGTGAAGTAATAAACTACCATTTACCTCATTGCGCTTTCGTAGTTCGTAGAGTTTTTTTATTAATTTTTCGGTACTCGTCCATATTTAATGAAATTCAGTTCCTCTATTTAAAAGGTTACAGCTCTAATTTATTTCTTGCTGACAAAATACGTACATGTATGGTGCAGTATTCCAGATGGAATGAATTCAATTTCAGAACAGTAATATCGGTTAATGCCTAAACGTGTTACGTCAAGTATTTCAGATTCGATTATATCCCGATTTAATCGATATTTGAATGCGAAATGCAGGATTTCTTCCGCGAAAGATTTTGTATATTATTGTAGCCTATTTGAAGTCTACTTGAACCATTTAGTATTCCGGTAACCAGATGGCGAATTCAGTAAAAAATCTGAGTGGTAATTGAATAGTGACAATCGCTAGATGCCACCTATATATATATATATAATCACGTTTTACCTAATTCAATCTTCTCCAAACAAAATATATAAAGGCATCCTGGTATAAATTTGCGCGGCTTTGTATCTGTTGCGTGAATTGAAACATGCAGTCAAATAGCGATGCAAATGCAATGAAACGCAATCAGGGCCACCATGATAATCGTCATCTAACATTTCAGGCGCAAAACGATCATGAAACTCCAATTGAAACAAGTGGAACTTTGCTCGGTTTGGCTAGTAACATATTCCAGCGTGGAAGTTTACTGAATATATTCGACCACAAAATATATAATCATTTTCCCTTGAACTATCTACTGTTTCCCACGACGCCTATGTACTTTAAGCAAGGGCAGGAGTCCTACTACCGCTATTTAATGCCGTCAGATTACCATAACTACCATCAACCGAACGACATTGTTGAGAAGGAAATGGCAATCAAGGAACACCTTGACATCGATGCGGAGACTGCCAGCAATTCTGCATTGTTTCAAGGTATGTATTTCTTATCATAGGTACTTTCTTAATAGTAGCATCCGCAGTAGTTCAGAATAATTATTTTTCTTCTCGCAGGAGGAACAGTTCAGGAGATTCCTTCTTACACTTCGTTTACAGGATTCAGCGCAGAACGGAGTTTGCTTAATGACAAGTCTTCCGTGATCAAGGTTGTATAACCAGCATTTGTAATTATCCTAAAATCCGAATTAACTGTAATGGTGTTTTTCAACTAATCACTCCAATGGCAGTGAAGTATATAACCTTTTCACAGGCCAACACACATTTGCACGAAGCTTATGTACAACCCAAACAATCAATGTTTTCGAACAACAGAAAAATAAGAATGAAAGCTAAAAGTATGAGCAATGAATTACCGGCGACGGGATTGATGATTCGTTTACGTGACGACTTCGCTAGCAGAAAATGCCATTCCTACCCGGATTTGAGCGTCACGTATAACAACGAGTCAGAGGATGAACATGGATGCGGAAAAGAAACTTTTTCAAACTTGGGTGCTAAAGTAAGTGGTTACAAAGATATCCTGCAACGGCATCCTACCAGTAATGATGTAAAATTTGAAGAGGAGATTGCACAGAACTTCAATTCTTTGAGCCATACAGCATTTCGTACTGAGGAGAGTAATATAAGTCACGATAGTCGAAGAAATGAAAATGAATTTTGTCGAAAGCAGCAACAAAGGCGCAGCAGAACATTCTTTTCTAATGGTAAATTACTTATTTCTATATTGCATTTTATACGCATTATTGACCAATCGAATGTATCTTTAATTTCCAGACCAGCTAGTCATATTGGAAAAGTCTTTTAGCATTTGCCATTATCCCCCAGTTGGTGTCAGGGAAGAGCTAGCTGCCGCTACCAATCTGACAGAGGCCAGAGTGCAAGTTTGTTTGTTTTATTTCTGAATAAACCTTTATTTTACACAAATATTCATATCATTATTAATAATATAATATATTTCTCCTAATAGGTATGGTTTTCAAATCGTCGTGCTAAATGGCGACGCACTAAGCAACAACAAAGAGTACAGGCGATTTCGTTATCAACGAACTGTAAAAGATCTGATTGTTGTTCATGATATACCGCATACGTAAAAAATTATGTATTGCGGTATTTATTTTTCGCAACGTAAATTTATCTGTACCTTAAATATTACAAGAACCCAAGAATAAAAATAAATTTTAAAATCATAGACCATAGTGACCTTTAACCTACGAGTTTCTGTGTTTTTTAACCTTAATGGTTCATGTATGCATGTTGCTGTTTTTCATTGTTGCTGTAAGTGTTTGTTAGACGTTTATGGTCAAATAAATGTAGCGTCGTATATTTCCACATGTCCAAATCTTCCCGCTGCGCTTGTAAGGGAATTAGAACATGCTTGCTTTGTGAAGTACTACAGGATCCTCTACCGAAATCTCAAGATGAGCTCAATTCAGTAAGAGTAATATAATTTTGTGCCTACTTTGTTCGTACTCAGACCACTTTCATCCTGTCAGCATTACAGACGATGATAAATTGGGTCTGTGAGTCGAAATGGGTGCTGCTGGCCCGTTTGGTTCATGGATCAGTGATGATTTTTTTTAATAATGTACCTGGTTTAGAAATAATGATTATCTATACTATGAAGAGTCCCAGCTAAAGCTATTATTATGCTTGATTGAAATTACACATTCCATGGCTCACTGGTGGATTGTTCTGTATAGTTTTGACATCATATCACTATATTTCATCATAAGAAATAATGAATATCTTGGTATATTATTGGGAGTATACAACCTAACAAATGTCCTATCATTTATTCACACAGATAAAGAAACAGAATGGTATCGAATATCTCTATGATCACTGTTCATGCAAAGCAATATGTGAGGAGGTGGAACAGGAACATTTGAAAAGCTTCAATTTTCCTGGTGTCGAAATATTTAGTGAATTTGTGACATCCGAAGAAGAGAGGACATTGATAGCGGGTATCGACGCGGCAGCTTGGAGACCTTCGCAGTCTGGAAGATTCAAGCAAGATTTTGGGCCCAAAGTGAATTTCAAAAAACAGAAAGTCAATTGCTCAGCTTTCACAGGCCTGCCTGTTTATTCCAAATTCCTTGTAGAACGCATAAAATCATGCCCAAGTTTGAGTAGTTTTGAACCAGTAGAAATGTGTAACCTCGAATATCTGCCCGAAAGAGGTTCGGCTATCGACCCTCATCTAGATGATAGCTGGCTGTGGGGAGAACGATTGCTGACATTAAATCTGTTATCTGATTCCTGGCTTACAATGACTTGGAATGAGCAGTGTAAAAAAAGTGATATCATAAGAGAGTTTGAGAACTCTGGAAATATTTCAAGTGAAATATCTGTCAAAATACCATTGAAGACAAGATCACTAGTTGTGCTGCTTGGGGATGCGAGGTATAAATGGAAACATGGGATAGACAGGTAAAGTTGGTGTTTATAATTCTAGTTGCAATACTGTTGTACAAATCTGATTTGTTTTTGCTTATTCCTCCTCTATTTCTATGATAAATATTGCATTGGGTAAATATGTTCGAATCTCATCCTCACAGAGACTGCTGAGCCAGCTCATCCTGGGTAATATAATATAAAAAATGAACTTGAAGGTTACTTGATTAAAATTATTATTCAATGTAAATGAGCTTTGTATATCATTAAATCGTATTGCAAACTGGTTAAACGAGAGCATGAGATGGATATGTATCCATGCACGAACAATTTATCTATGCTGTAAGCATCTCCCTGAATCAAATCCTACTCATTGGCCTTTCAATTGCTTTTCTAAAGAAATGATATATCTGGAAGAAGAGTGTGCTGTACATTCCGTGAGTTATCAGCCGAGTTTTTGACTGGATCAAGAAGAATGGATGGAGAGCGTCTGCTTCAAATAGCTACAACCTATTCAGGCAAAGTGGTTAGCTGAAGGCATTTCATTCTGGTAAATTTATTCAGCAAAGAGAAATATTAATAAAACTTTAGATTTGTATCAACAAAATTAATAATTCGGATCTTGGACATCTGTTACGCATTTTCCAAGAATACGTTCTTCGTAAATTGATAGCTGCGTCACCAGTCCTCGATTTGGTCTGACTGTGAACTTGCACGCTCGAGTATGCTTCCATGCGTCCTGTGCAAAATCAGTAATGGAATTTAATGAGAATCTTTAATTCCTAGTTGAATCTACATTATCGCTATTATATTAACATATCCTCTGAACCTACATAAATATACAATAATATTGCTCAATATAATACCCAATCTATATTAATAGAAACATTTATGTACATGTGGACGCACTATTCAAGCATCTCAACAACACTCTATCACAAAATCACAGACAGGAAATGTAACATTGATTCGAAAATGATTCAGCCTTCCGCCAAAAGAACTCCAATTAAAATATTGAATAACAACGCATTCTAATTTCAATAAAGAAATATTTACCCGCAGGGGCCATTTGTAATATGCCATTAAATACAGTATGCAGGCCGCTGCATTTCGACTTATTCCTTTATCTGACCAGATAAGAATTGTATTCAAATTGTCTCTGTTTTCATCTTTAAAACAACAAAATTTTATTTTCATGTGTATAATGAAGGTTTTCTACTCTATTTTTAGGCTGTTATTGTTGAATTGTGAAACAGAACTTACTAATAAAATCCACTATTTTTTCTGCATGTGATATGAAGTCCGCATCAACCGTATCCGCAATAGGCACCTGCAAGTATGCTTTACTGTTGTCTTCGTTAAAGCTAAATAACCACAAGTTAAGCATTAAAATGCTTCAAATTAATTCATTGATTTTGAAGGCCAAGTGTCTTACGTTAAATCAGTAGAATTGGAGATGTTGAGGTGTGCTTGAATTTTGAGATCCTTGTGTACAACTGAGCTTTGTGCCTGTTTTTTAGAACCTATGTATAGTATCCCTGGTAATATTTCACATGGGTATGGTTCGATTTCATCGAGCTCCTAAAAAGTAAAAGTTTCATGCTTTGCTTAGCAATGTTATTAGAATATTAGGCTACTTAAATAAAAATTCCTTAGGACCTTACATAAGAGTTGAATGAAATAAAATGTACAACCATGTTCTGGCCTAACAATTTTCTACTTTATTTTCCTCGCTTTTCTATTGTAATTACGTTCTATCATTTTGAATCGAAATTTAATTTGATGTCTGGAAGTACATTTTCAGAAAATTAAGTGAAATTCATCCATTACTCTTCTTTCAAACCCCAAAAATTACACTTGGAAAAGATAAATTAGTTATATTGCAATAAAGATGATCTTACGCGTGGCAGATACAGTATTTTCTGAGTCCTTAAAAAGGGATACATGGCTGAAAAGTCTTCATAACCTCCACGAAGTATTTTGACTGGATTCTTACTGCCATTGGTTGCCATTAGTGTAGCACACTGGATAGCTCTGCCTGGAAATTATTTCTTAAATTAGACACGTGTCTCTAATACAGTGTTGTAGGTAGAGAGGGAACCTTTTTCTCGGAGACTTCTACAATTGCTGTCGTACACTATCACATGTGTTTTACACTCTAATTCGGCATCGTATGGCAACACAAACTCGTCGCTTTCTGAAGTTTTCGCTCGTTTAGTTGTTATAACATGACTTTCATCATAATCCAATTTGCTTCTTGCATCTGTAAAGATAATAATTTTATTTGAAGGTAGGTAAGTAAGCTAATAGGACAATGGAACAGAAGATAATATAATAGGTTTTATGAATGGATTGATTGGTTCATGACCACATAATTGGCTAATGGTCTACTGATATTCGGGGTTGGAAGGAAGATATATGTGGAAAGTGGCTTAGTCCAGGAGCAAAATCAATATTTTCTTGTCTTTCCTATTCATGCAAATGTTACATTATCATGGAAATAAGAGAATGGCTTACCAAGCAGAAGAATGAAGTTTGTGTCACTTAAACATGGATAAATCGTGTACTGATTCAAAATATTGTACAGTTCAGTGGGTTCTATAAGAACCAATCCTGCCATTTGCACTTTTAGTTAGACTTGTCTAGTTAACGTGTGTTCATTATAGGAATCCAGAACTTCCTTTTGTAACTATGACAACGACCCCTTTTCGGTTCAGTGATTACGACTTACTTATTAAATTGTGACTGTACAGATGGCGCTAAAGAGTTAATTATTACGTCACCAATATACCGATCGTTTTTGACCTTTCCTTTCGTCTCCTTTTCATAGTACGAGTGCTTTAATTTCTTTGGATATGTATTCCAGTTGGAACTAATATACTGTTGTAAATTATCGCCAGGTCAATCCTCAATTTTGTGTATTTTACTCTGTTTTACTTTTCTCATTAGTTATTTTGGTAACGTTACGTTTTCGCTTAGTTTTTAAAAAATGACATCGACAATGAATCGAGTTCTGACTAGAGTGCTTGTTACTAATCCAATTAAATCACGACTTTTCTCAGTGAGCGCCAAGGTACTGTATTTGTTAATCTTATTGCAGTTGGTAGCAAATCATTCATCTATGTTTCTCTCTTTACAACTTGAGAAATTCACTAAAATAACGTAGGTGGGGTTCAACTCGTACGGCGGTGGTTCTGGTGAACTGGCTACAAAAGTTAACAGAATTAGTCCGGGAATTGTTCCAAAATTACAGTTTTTCTTTATCCAATGTGTTATTAGTCTCGTGAAAGTAAATAATGACACATAATGACTTGTTCGTGTAGTGGTCATGTGACATGATGATTGCATAAGCATGCGGTCATTATGTAATGAATTTTTTCTAAAAACATGTTTTTTTCAGAACAATCGTAAGGTTGCAGTGCTTGGTGCATCTGGGGGTATTGGCCAGCCACTTTCATTACTGCTTAAGCAAAATCCAGGAATTTCCCATTTGGCCTTGTACGATATCGCTCATACGCCTGGTGTTGCTGCTGATCTTAGTCATATTGATACCCCTGCTAAAGTAACAGGTAAAAAGCTACAACTAGCCCCTTTTTCTTCTGTTTCTTTCATTCTTACTTTCTGCTCACATTATTGTATCTTTTAGGACACAACGGTGATGCTGAGCTCGCAGAATGCTTGCATGGTTGTGATGTAGTTATTATGCCTGCTGGAGTTCCTAGGAAACCTGGTAATATTGAAGATATTGGTAGACATTTTTATTTATGTCAATTTGAATATTTGTTTTGTTGAGCACAGGAATGACGAGAGATGATCTGTTCAATACTAATGCAAGTATTGTAGCCGGTCTCGCGAAAGCATGTGCTGCCAACTGTCCAGAGGCATTTTTAGGCATTATTTCAAACCCGGTTTGTTCCCTCTGAAATTTCGTTTTTTGCTTGATTCTCACTCTTGTATAAGCTAATAATTTTGCTGTCTCCATACATTGAAAAGAACTTAATTTACAGGTCAATTCAACAGTTCCAATCGCATCTGAAATGTACGTACGAGCTGGTGTTTACCACCCTAACAAAATATTCGGTATAACCAGCTTAGACGTCGTCCGTGCTAATGCATTCATTGCAGAAGCGAAGGTATTAGATTCTGTGATTCCTAACCTCCGGTAGTGGCCTTAATCTTGCAGTACCTAATTTGGGTCGCAATAGACTAGTGAAAATTTTGTTTTAATATTAGATGTTAAGTTGAAAGTATTATTATGCCGAGAAACCAACCAGAGATTTCCTTCAATCCCGATGTGGCCGTAAATGTTAGAACTGTGATATATTTGCTGTTTCAAGGAAGTTAGATATTTCATATAAATAATTGTTGTGACGCATTTTTTTTGAAGATACTAGCCAAAGTTAACGACCACTGTTGACTGAAAGCACTTGCTGTTAATTAAATCAGATTTTGTCTACATATTCTGTGAGCTTACATGTGTATTCATTTCTCCTGTGTTGTAAATGTGCCAGGGTCTGCATGTTTCCACTACCAACGTCCCGGTAATTGGTGGTCATGCAGGAATCACTATCATCCCTGTCATCTCGAACTGTACGCCTTCGGTAACATTTGAAAAAAATGCTCTTGAGGCGATGACCGCACGTATCCAGGAAGCAGGGACTGAAGTAGTCAAGGCTAAGGATGGTGCCGTAAGTTTCGTTCAAATTTTTATTCAGCTTACAAAATCGTATTTCATGCTTGCCTCTCACTAGGGGAAGATAAAACCAATGCTGTTCATAACCCTCTTTGTATACCTCAGCAAAAAAAACTTCTAGTTAATTTATTTACTTATTCTATGCTCATCTAGTGGGATGGAAGCAATTTTGTCTAGATAATTTCTTCATGCCCAGGAACATTCACAACATGTTGAACTTCCATTCAGATTCTTTGATTATCATAAATTCATTGCTCATTTTTTTCATTGGCAAAAAATTAGCCTATTGCTCCCAACACAAGTTGAAAAAGAAAGTCCTATCTTTGACTAATGGCAGACCTAGTGTAAGCATGAATGTAGTAATAAATCAAATTGTATTGCATATAGGGTTCTGCTACTCTATCAATGGCCTATGCTGGTGCTAGATTCGCATCCTCTCTTCTGGATGCCCTCAGCGGAAAAGAGGGTGTTATTGAATGTGCCTATGTGAAATCGAATGTGACTGAAGTTTCCTACTTTTCCACGCCGCTCTTGCTCGGAGTCAGTAATATTAATTTTTTCTACTTGTTTTTATTTACTACTCTCTATTAACAATATTTTTTCCCCTTCAGCCCAATGGCATAGAAAAAAATTTGGGAATGGGCAAACTGTCAGACTATGAGAAATCGTTAGTGGCTGCCTGCCTTCCTGAATTAAAGGCTTCCATTAAAAAGGGAGAAGATTTTGCTGCAAATTTTCACTGATTTTTCACTAGCTAAGAAGTTCTATACTATGCCTGCAACAATTTGCTGCATGAAATCAAGAATAAATCGAGATTAAACGGATATTTATTAGATAATTGTTGTCATGTCAGTCTTCTAAATTCTCTTTTTTCCTAAGAATCTTAGCTTCATCATAAACTACCATAGGTTTGATGGGATTTATCTTTCGACCATGTCTGCCGTCTTTTCTTTTCCATAGACCAGAGCTCGGTCTAACCCCATAGTCAAGACTCTGTTGCGCAGAGCCCCAAACTTCATCGTCATGCTCGATGTTTGAGACGCGTCCTATGACTGCAACACACTGCGGCAGAATGCTTATCTCTCTTTTTGAAGGCATTTGTACAACAACACTTTCATTAGTTTTTCTAACCACCAAGCATGAGTTGCCAGCTGACCTCGCTATTGAAGCTCCCTTACCGGGTATGTGCTCAACGCAGCATACCATTGTGCCTGGTGGAATAAGACTTAAAGGATAAGCATCACCTGGTTCTCCAAAAAAACCAGTCTCATCATGTCGTGCACAGTTTTTAATTATGTCTCCAACCTTCATGCCATCCGTGGCCAGTATCCAACGACGTATTAATGGTCCGGCCATCAAAGCGAGATGGCCAGATCTATTATCGTCTTCTATTATTTCCATCACTTTTTCATGATACACAATTTCGTTCAAAACGTCATCTTCTGTCATACGACTATGCTGAACCCAGTGGAATTTTCTGTCCAGGCCACCTCCAATTCTCGAAGTCCATTTTTTACCAGGTAACTTGACCGTAGTACCGGTTGCTAACCGACCTCCAGTACGATACACTTGCAATGGTTCGGTTGTGTATTCTTTTTGCTCCCAGAGTTTTACTAGTCTATGGCCGTACCTGCCGTGCCAGCAACTTGAAGTACTGAAACTCCTTGAATTTTTGAAAAAGGTTGCAACGAACTTCCTCTTTACGTCTTGAAAAACACAGTACGATAAGGATCTGTTGAACGACGATTGCATGATGGAAGTCGTAAAACTGGGATCACTTCTATTTCCAAATTTATAACATAGCGTTATTTAAAGGCGAAACAAAACAACTTGTCTAACCATTGAACCACCTGCACACCGTTTGGCCAAATGTCATTCGTTACCCATGATTGACTTTGACCCCTGACACGGTAACTAGGTAACGTTGTTAGTGAAGCGTCACTTCATTGATGCTTCAAGCCTATTAAAACGGAAATTCTTGTGTTCTCCCTGTTCTGTTTTTTCGAGATATTGTTATCTGTATCATCAGCATTATTTTTATATCACACTGTCAAGTTTTAATCGGAGCATTGTTTTTTATGATATCCTTAAACTTAGATTAGAAAGGGAAAACATGGGAAGACCTCGTGTGATTAAACTCTTCTCGAAGAATGTCGATTCGAATCAAGGAAAACTTGGCGAAAACGCCGTTTCTGATTATTATTCCAATTATGTTCGCTACAGGTATCTTAGCATAACCATTTGATTCATCTAAATGGTAGACCAAGTGGGTATAGGAAATTTATTCTGTTTTATACACTCTATTTTAGGGACTTTGTACGTGTAAAGAGTATGAAACCACCTCCAGATCAACCTCGACCCCAGTATCCATCTATGGAAACGAAAACAACTAACATGAAGATATTTGTGCCGAAGGACTTGAGTGCTAAAAGAGATTTGATCAAACCGGTATATTATTGTACAAATTACAGACGCTTTGGTTATTCACAAATGACTATAGACTGATAAACTTTAAGATACAATATCCTGGAACTAGCCTATCAAGTCTGCAGAGCAAGGAGTATCTGCAAGATATTAAAAGATTCAATTATTTACTAATATACACACTTTGTTTATTTGAAAGTTACACATACATTTGCATACATACATTTTTACACGATAAATCTATCCAGCTTTCGCAAACTTTTATAATGTTATTTGAGTGGAACAATCTTTTTCCTGTTTACAGTTTTGATGTTCACTTTAGTACTGAGTACTGTACTTAAGATGATTTTCTTTTATAGGAAGAAAGTAATGATATATCTGGAGAACCTTTTCAAACCGAGACTGTGTACAAAGATGAGTTCAAAAGAAAATCACCTCTCCCTGTCATCATTAAGGTGTAAATTGTTTTCACTTATCAATTTTCAATGGCTATGGTAATGAGTAACACTGTTCCTCTAATCACAGAGGCCTGAAACAAATATTGAGAAAAAAAGAGAAGCGGTAAAATTTGATGGAAAATCAATGAATAAACATTTCTATAGAGACTGGAAATTTCAACCTCAGCCGAGATTTGGTGAACTGCCATCATTCACACACTCTTTAATCTTTCCTGATAGAGGTGTAATATTTTTGTTTACTGATGTGTATGATTTCATATCGCAAAATTGACATGAATTGTGTTATATATTTGCTTGCATTTGATGTAGAAGATTATCTTGGTAATGTAATATCCCTATGATGAGAATATCAGAAAAGCAATCCAGTATTTTGTATTTTGGTTTATTTTTTATTCCTATTTTGCTACTGCATGTGAATTCTAAACTACTGATGAATTCATTCTTTAATAAGATACTACTTAACTGCATTTAGCTGCTTAACTTCTTTATTCATAAATTTCTGTCAAGTTAAAGAAGGAGAACAAGATTTATTACGTTCAAGAACTCACACCGACTATCCCTATAAAACCATTCCAAAGATACCGATGGTTAAAGCTGCTGATCCAAATATCAAAGTTGGTGAAGGTAATATTAATAAATAATCGCAATATACATCTTTTGTTTCATTGTATAAGTCTCACGATTTTTTTTCTTATTTTATTTGATCAGGGGAAAGATATCTTGAGACAACTCATCGTTCGGCCTTCAAATACACTCCTGGTAATCACGTGGCCCAACAAAGTGCGAAGAGAGAGCTAAGGGCGTCAACTGTGCATCCGAGGATGGAGGTCACAACAAGATATCAGTCGGATTTTCCTCACAAGGAAAAATATCCGTTACCACCAAAACAAGCTATCCCTGCACCTGCGACTTTGGAAATCAAAATGAATAACAGGTGGATCATGCAGTGTTCTGAATACCTTTTTAATGTAGTCTGTTTTATTTTGGATGAGTTTTTTGAGATGATTTTTTCTGTATAGACATGTGTTTGAAACTGAACAACGTCAACAGTATCATGGCTGGGATGTGGAAGAGCACAAAAGACCGGACCCAGCTAAGATTTCAGACAACACAGAAGTTTCTAAAGAGCCTATGATGACTGAAACAATGACAGCTGTGAGTTATCCTGATACCAATACTTGTTTTTCACATTTCAGTATGTACAATATTAGATCCACTGTACCCTCAGTAATGGTAATAAATAATCTCTGTTAATGTTCAAATTACAACAAAACAAAAGTAACTAGGTCAGCAATATCCAACGAAATGATTAGAAGCAATCCAGAATTTGGCTAAGCTCCATATGACTTTCATCTTGTGGATATATGTTCCTCTAAAATTTTCAAGAAGTCTTTCTCACTCCTAGCACGATTTCCAAATCCGAGAAGGCAAAATTGAGAAAGTGGCCAGGGTTCAGAGACCTCACACCAACGTTAAGGTTTTAAAGGCGAAATTTCGTGATCAGACCATGAACCGTATGTCTTACCAAGACTGGGGAGCTCGACGAAGGCAGCGCTATGGTGACTTCCATGAAGCTTGCAATGAGATTCAGAATGTTCACAAGGTGACGGGCAGTTTGTGATAATGGCCAATCCTTTTATTAATCGTTCGGTTGATTCTTTCTATAATTTAACACATCAGTACAATTGGTGCGTATTACTGGATCATGAAATGAATGAAACCTAAATATTCATTATTCAAGGTATGGAATCCGGAGTCTTTTGACACCACCACGAAAAGAACATTTGTTAAAAAAACTTGCAAGCCAAGAACTTTGATGAGACCTTCCAATCAGACCATTGATACAAGTCAGGAGCATGACTTCAACACAGTGTCCGGCATGGCCTATAAGTAAGAACTTTATGTCTTCCTATTAACGCTTTTAGGTTTTTGTACTTGAGTAAATACTATTCAATTGTAAAATCTAACATTCTGTGCATTTTGAGGAGCGCATTATTCTTCGGGGTACTTTTCAATTAATAATGTATAATACAGATATCCCCCAGTGTCTGCCTACGAGCTTGAAGATTTTGAAGTGAAGTGCTAATGTATCTCTAATCACTACAATGTCTGTAATCAGGTAATTATTCTGTTTTTGCTGTTTCCTTTACCGATATCTGTTTTGATACTGCTTTACCTATGGCTTCCTAATACCTAGAAAAGTTCTTCAATATGAAGTTTATTATAAAGTATTGTATCTCTTGCATTTTATATAAATCTTGAAATATGCCAAGAAAATACATTACCATTCACATTTCCACATATACCAAATTTATATTTTGTCTTTTGAGTGTTTTCATTGTAAGCCTGTGTGCTATACACCAAATGGAAAATGCCAAATGAAAAATAGCTGTTTTTTCACCTAAGACCTTTACTATAGGGCATTTTAAACTTGAAAAAATAGGGCAATGTTCTTAGTTTTTTTGCCAACTTATGTAACTGCACTTGTTATCTTAAATTTTTACAAACCTGCCAAACACCCTCTAATGACCTGCCCCCTAAACAAGACACAATTGCCAAAATATTATTTTTGTCTCTCCTAAATTAGAAGTACCTGTAACATGAAATTTAAGTTCAATGGTTTTAGTGTTCATTTGCTCTATTTCTTTTGATGTTAATTCTAGTTTATAAGTAACATAAAATCAGTGGTAGAATGATTACTTTCAATGAAATTTCATCGTTTCTATCGCTATGTCATCGATGTAGAGTATAGAATGAGACAATCTTACGGAGTAGTTTGAATAGTACAGTTTATACTTATATACTCTGTCTTTGTTGAGTCAAGCGCAGTTGGATGTCTAGGTGGAAATTTGTACTTGGGCTATGCCAGTTCTGGGTGATTCTTATGAAAATATTGTTAAAAAGATGGAGGTTGCAGTTAGTAACATTGTGTAACTGTATTTTTTATACTAATACAACACTTTTGATGGCGACTTGGTGTTAAGTCCCATCGCGATATACTTTTAGGTTAGCCTTATGCATGAGGGAGCATCGAGTTTAGCAGTTACTGCTGATGGCGGAAATAATGAAAGCTATTTACTAGACAGGAATCTTTAGATGTAATTAGCGAGCACACCATGGTTGTGTACACATGCACGGAAGATGTCATTCTGTTGGAACCGTGTTATCAGTCTCGTCCATTACGATCTTATGATCGCTGGACAACAGCTGGCTTAGAGTGAGGTCAAAATTCCCTAATTATTTTTGTTTCTAGCGATCGAAAATCACTGCATCGGCTACAACGTTTATTCCACCGACGAAAAAATACTTTTAACTCGTGCTATAGTGAGTCGCTAATTGGGATAGGAGACGCGTGGAACGCTGTTCCATGATCGATCGTAAAAAGGCGAAAATTCTCGAGGGATTCGAAACGTCAATCGCGACTGCTGGACTACGTTTCTGTATATAGACACACTACATCTTGGAATAATCTGCTTATTTTAGACCAGCTTGCTTTGTCTGAAAGAGTGTGGTTTCGTCATAGTAACACGAATATATACTGTATAGGTGTGTAATCACTCCATTAAGAATACTTGGTGATGAAAATAGAAGGGTTGTAACTCGCGATGTAACCAGCTGAATTTTTATAGAAATTTGGGAATAAGCAGGCGAGTTGAAGAGAGATACTGCATTTATGTTTTATAATATTATTATTTTAACATTATTGTTTTTATTTTTTATTTTTATTATTCGTTAGAAATTTCCTATTATCGATTAGAAAATATTATCCGTATAAGCTTTACTTATGATACCAGCTGAGTGCATGGTGGGTATTTTCAGCGGTCATAAATCAGAACAGCAGATTAAATTTGATCTTTAAGATAATCTGTCATCATACTTGTTGCAATTTTATCTAGAACGGTGTATTAGTTCATAGTGGGGATTCTTGTTGACTTCTTTCGCAGTAGTTCTTCTTGATAATGGTAAATTTAGCGATAGCTTCATATCTCGTAGGGATCTCTGTAATATTTTTTCCTACGCAACCCAAGGCAATTCCGATTTTTCGCTCGAAAACGGGAAAATCACACGATGTTAAACTGGCTATGGTAAGATATCAAAAAATCTAAAGCTCGCACCACATAGATCCAACACTATTACAATGACACGAGATTTTTCTGTAGGATTACCTTGCTAAATTCGGTTACCTGCGCAAGGATAACGACTTCGAAATTCGTTCCATCCAAGAGTTCAGCGAAGCTTTGGATAGATTTCAAAATTTTGCGGGAATAAATCGAACCGGGGTGCTGGACTTTACAACACTACAAAAAATGAACGTTCCTAGATGCGGAGTAGCCGATGTTCTATCAGCACGAAGAAAAATCATTCATTCGCTTGGGGGTGTCGACTTTGTATCTAACAGCACTGTCGAAAATGAATTCGATTACCGGGCAACGGACCAAGCGCACAACATACGGAGAAGCAAGAGATATTCATCTCTGGGGAAGTGGCCAAATTCGAAAATAGCTTATAGGTAATGAATTGCAATCACAATAGCAGATCTCCCGTATATTACATCTGATTGTTATTAGTCCTTCAGGGGTAATTCATAGATGTTTCTTTCTGATCCAAATATTATTCAATTCTGTAAATATTTCTGCACCCTCATAAGTTGTAAGTGAACAAACAGTACTGTACATGAGTTTAAAGTTTTACTTTGTGCTTTAATAGCCTTTCTATCGATTGGAAATTTGTCTCGGTTCATTCATTCAATCACTGGTTTACTTTTACGTTTTGGCCTTTTTGTACTTTTAGGCCTGTTGTTTTTACTTCTTCGTTGACCGTGATAAATTGACTATTTACATAGGTTTGAATCTAAAAAAATCACTTATACTGTAGTATCGCCCACAAATGTTCATTTAAACATATTGCTGTACGACAGGTTCGGCAGTTACACTGACGACTTGTCCATAGTACAACTGCGGGAGGCAATCGCGCAAGCCTTTGATGTTTGGAGCAAAGACACGTCATTAGCCTTTGAGGAGGTATGATATTTCCGAATGCTAATAAACTGGTTGGTTTTATCCGAAGTGCTGGCTCAGCTTAAAGTCTTCTTGGGTTGGCATTTTTACAACTTCCAAATCGTGAAAATCAATACTTTTTACTGCATAAAAGACAGTACATATATCCTTTGACGTTTTACATGCAATATATAGAAAGAACATAACAAAAACGAAAAGCTATTTATAAATTGCTAGTTTATACTACGGACATTCGTTACATATAACTGTAGGAGGCCTGAGCTTTGATTATGCATTCCTTTTATATACATTCCTTATTTAGTCCTGCTATGCACTTAAAACACATATTCACACACTATATTATAGACATATACTCACAGCCAGGAGAGTAATATAATACTTTTCGGTATTGTCTGTAGGTTTGGCTGGGAGAAGAAGATATTCTGATTTCATTCCTCCGTGGGAACCACGATGACGGCTATCCGTTTGATGGGAACGGACGAACCTTGGCACATGCATTTTTTCCCGGCCAGGGGTCACGAAGCGGCGATGTTCATTTTGATGAAGATGAAACATGGACTTACACAGCGGATGAAACTCGAGGTACCTTAACGTTAACTACCGGTAATAAAACTTTGAGCTAATGTGATCATCAGCAGAGAATTCAGTTGTTGATGAAGCGAAAATTGCGTAAGTTTAAACACGTTTCTTTTTTTTTTGGAAGGAACAAACTTGTTCATGGTCGCTGCCCATGAGTTTGGCCATGCTCTAGGTTTAGGTCATAGTTATCGAGTTGATTCAGTGATGCTGCCGTTTTATCAAGGGTACAGGGAAGATTTTACATTGAGTGAGGATGACAAAATCGCTATTCAGCAACTATATGGTAAACTTCTTCTTGTATACCTACATTCAGATTCAACGTTATGCGGAATATCTTTGTACATACTAGAACTAAATGATACTTTTATAGATATCAGACAATTATCAGGGTTAATGCAGAGTTGCTTAGAGGGTGTTTTAATGTCGTACATCCTTGTCATTTACTTAAAGCTACCACGCCCAGAAAAATATGGGAATACGATGGGCATATAGCAAATTCATTAAAATAACAACTTTGTTTGCGTTTAACTAGGACCTCGGATACATTCATGTTATCAAGATTTCTAAGTCAATCGTTGTTGTTTATCTCATTACATAACGCCAAAAAGTGAAAAGACAATGAGTTGATGTTTATCTATCGTTTCACACCCTTATACTGCTGTGATCTATTATATTTCGGCAACTGTCATAATGTTTCCCGTGGGAGATGTATAAAGACTTGAATATTATATAATGCTTCGCACATAAAGATATATGTCTTTCTGATTTACTACAAACGTATAAATTTCCATCATATATATATATATATATCTGTCAACTTGCAGACAGTATAAGATTATATTCAATTTTACTCTTTTGTATAATTGAATTGTTTAATTCTATTCTCAAAGTCGGCCCTTGTTATGAATAATTCAGCTTATGTTGCGATTAATTTGCCTTCCCTTGCATTCTGTACGAAGCCGAAAAGGCAAATAATATCTCCCTCATTATTTGCAGTGGATGTATACATTGTAAAACAATTAGGTTACTCTGTTTGCGTTATGCGAAGACGATCCTTGTGACGAGTAAATAGCAAATGTCAAGCTATTCGCAATTCCCATCACGCCGTTTTATTTGGTGGTAATTTTTTCCTCCTAATCCCTAATAGGCCAATCAGAAAGAAAAATGTCTGCAAATGACGGACTCTCGATCGACGGAAGTCCTCTTTCCGGCGAACTTCAGAAAAAATTGTGTAACTACGAGTTTGATGCTGTTGGGAACATTCGAAATGAGCTTTTCTTTATTCGGGTAACCTAAATAAGGCATATTTTTGCACGTAACACCGTATTGTTTTTGGAAGATAACACATCGCTTCGTAAATCTTCTAGGATATGTATTATTGGAGGTTTGATGTTCGTGGACATTCATACAGGGAAGAAAAAATGAGCGTTTTCTGGAGTTCTTTCCCAGATATAAGAGTCGATGCAGTATTCACAAGACCGAGTGATCAGAGCATCGTATTCATATCCGGTCGGAACTAACTATGAGCCTAGGCGTATTAAAAAAGTTTAACAGTTATGTTTAAATTTGTCGTTGGCATTTTCCTAACAGGTACGGAATACTGGGTGTACATTGACAATAATAAATTGGATACTGGATCACCACATCCTGTCAGCGATTTTGGTTTGCCTATGACGGGCAAAATCGATACAGCTTTTGTCTGGGGAGCTAATAAAAGAATTTATTTCTTCAAAGGTTCAAAATTTTATAAATACGACGAGGTAACCTGCCATTTCCATACAAAATACGTTATTAACTCTCCTTTTTCACAAGTTACCACCTTTTTTTACCAGCTCTCTCGCAAAATAGAATTCGGCTATCCGAAAGACATAAGCGTTTTGAGAGGCGTTCCAGATAATCTTGATGCTGCTTTCAACGACCCGACGGACGGAAACGCTTACTTCCTCAAGGGAAAAAAGTATTGGCAGTTTGATGATCGTTTGCTTTCGACGAGTCCAGGATACCCAAAGTATATTGGCGTACGATGGTTCGGTTGTGATCCCACACAGTATTTCAGTACACGCTCCACTGTAGTCGAGTTTGGATCCACAAATGATCAAGTGCAAAATAATTCTACCAACAACAAGTCCAGCAAAATCGTTTGTTGCAGAACCCCAGTGCTTTGTTTAATTTTTGCAGCATTACAAATTGTATTTAAGAGAGTGTTGTGATTGGGTTGTGCCACATTTGTATTTTTTATTCGCTGAAATGGGAGACTGGACTCGCGCGAAATCGTGGCTATTATAGACCTACATTCAAGTTGGATATATATAGTAGATGGTATTTAGTTGTCTTTCATACTTACAAAATGCCATTATGTTGGAATTTTTCTCAAATACACTGTTTTTAACAATTATAATCGGTATTTTCGAAAGTTGTGAAAGGGAAAAACACATGGCAGAAAATTACGGACAAGATGCAGCACATTAATTGCTAGGGAATTCTAGTAACTCAGCGTTGTTCTGGTTCCCGTACGTTGCTGGTAGCAACATTGGTAACAACAACCGGGCAGCTTGTACAATAAAGTTTGATACATTCGAATAGAATATCAAATATACGGTAATTGTTTTGCCTTAATCGAGTTTCACGACTAGTATGGGTACTAGAAATGCAATTTATGTTAATTACGCTATTCGGATCATTTCTTGACCTTGTACGGATATCAGAATATTTTAATTTCGCGAGATATTTATTTTCAGCCACAATATTGATTTCGAGAACTTTTTCCATATTAGTGAGAACAAAAATTTATCGAAATGTTTTATTAAAAGTGATGTCACTTGCTGTTCCACCCTTATGAACACGCATTACGACGACGCCGCCGTCTAGAAAGTAACACATTTCATCCTGCTCTAATGTGTGACGTAACTGTAATTTTCAAGACTTTTTTACAGCCTTGGTGTTGTTTTGAAAGTAACTAAAATTGAAACTATGGAACTTAGAAGAGGCCATGGCGAAGTTGGATCGGATTTTAATAGGCATGATTTGCAGTACACTAGCACTGGAAGAGGACACTATTACACCAAGGGATACTATTTCCCACCATCAGATTTCCGGGTACGATTTGATTTTGTTATAGGGTATCACAAGGGTAACTGTCTGAATATGAACTTTTGTACATTAATACCCAAAGATTTACAATTTACAAATTTTGCAAGAACAGTTTGAATTTTTTATGCTACCAGAAGCTCATACTGAAATGAATGTACAATTGTACTATGTGTAATCTCGAATTAGAATTTTGAATCAGATTGGTATTATTAAAATAACTGAAATTTTGCACTCAAAACATCAACTCCGTGAAACCCTAGTGGCAGAATTGTAGGTAATTTTCGTGTATACGTTACTGAGCACACGTTAATACCGGTTCATATAACAGAGAACTATCAACGATGATTTACCGCCACCTCTTACAGTCCAAGATCAAGTGACGCCCTATGATCAAGTAATCAATCATTATGATACAACGACTGGCACAACACACAATTTCAAATACATTGGAGGTGTTCTATCGCATCCATCCTACAAAAAAGCACCAGGATCATGGAAAGTTCGTTTTGTAAAGGATAATATTGAGAAGGTATATATAACAGTCAAAAATGGTCTTTACAACCCTTAGTAAATGTAGTAATGACACGTTTTGATGTGGTATATAAGTAGCAAGCTACTTCTGTCTATGTGATTTAGATGAAAGTCAGAGAATGGAGAACTCCATTGACAATGGGAGAACAGTCCTCAGAAATGAAAGGAAGCTACAGAGGTCGACATGGTTTACCTCATTCTACTAAATTTAGGGCTGGCCCTCAACCGTTTAATCTGTCACAACACTTTTGCGAGGGCCCGTCACAACAGGTAATTGCCAGCACAAAGAACACAGCAATGACGGCCAAGCCATTCTTTGTACGTGACAAGGGTGTTCTAAATTTGAACGACATCTACATGAGCACCACTCAAAAAGATCACCGTTCCTTCAAAAAGTATGTGATAAATAGCAAATTATAGCTGCAGTGATATTAGACGGATGATATTTTGTACTGCTTCAGGGATGAACTATTGGATTATCCTAAAAAAGATGCAACAACTTACTGGGAGTGTGAGGAATATCCAAAAGCTTGGGGTCATGGATCTAAGCTTAACCCACTTCCTAAGGATTCCATTCCGAGAGAGCCATTTCCCATGCGTGATGCTACGTGGTTTTCATCAAGAACTAAAATACCACGAATGCCAAAAGCCATGGTTCCAGTACCACATAAAGGTATGTTTGCAGATACTAATACTTCAAAATGTCACTTTAATTTAAGAATGTTAGATTTCCATTTCATTGGGACTCACTTCTCCCAGTGAGCATTCTTGGTGTTATATTGAAACTGTATTACATTTTGGGATTACAGAGTTTGTTTTGTTGTACTATTATTGTGGGCTACAGCATCTTCAAATTATTGTCACTCAAAGTCAGTTATATGCATGAAGATTTAATTTAATTTACATTGATT
This sequence comes from Halocynthia roretzi, assembly GCA_013436055.1. Taxonomy (NCBI): domain Eukaryota; kingdom Metazoa; phylum Chordata; class Ascidiacea; order Stolidobranchia; family Pyuridae; genus Halocynthia; species Halocynthia roretzi. The sequence continues at coordinate 136,494 of QRAM01000019.1, read as the reverse complement.
TTTGTTATAGGTCTTCAGACTTTAGTTGCTGACTCGTATAAAACACCGTCTGACGTGAAAGTAAAAGAAATATTTTCTTGTCCGATTGACACACCGTGGGTTCTTTCCAGAGCTGGACCCAAAGAGATTATGTCGATACCCAAAATGTATGCGACAGAATATATGACCTACGGAAGCAAACGGCCTGTGACTGTGAGTTAGATATAATATTTTAATCAACGGCCATCTCTCATGAAGAATTGCACTTACTTCGTATGCACTAAATATAATATAAAATGATTTTGTAGAAATGAAATATCTTTATAATAAAGATAACATCTATAATTGTTGAACTTGACGTTCTGTCTTTCTCCTGCCTGGAATCTTCTAGATACCCTAGTTGTGATATAATATGCAACATTTTGTGAACATTTTTTTATCACATCATCATAAAATCGAAGTAGAATGATGATGACAGTTGAGATTTGCAGAATTATTTGATCAAGACTTTGTTAGAAGAATAAGCAGAATTATTTGATCAAGACTTCGTTAGAAGAATAAGCAGAATTATTTGATCAAGACTTTGTTATAAGAATACTATAACTAGGCACTTTTCTTGTTGTTACTGGTGTTTATTTAAGCTTTAAGTTTTTAGATGTTTATGCAGGTGGAAAGTTTAACAGTAAGCAGTTTTTCTCATTCTTGGAAAGTATTTTTATGTCAGTAATGCTGACATTTCAATATCGACTTGAGTAACTTAATTAATACCTCCCTCATACCACTGCTGGATAGTGATCACATGCTGTGAATTTTCAATTCCTAAATCAATTTAGCAATATAAATTACTAATAGAAGAAGTAACATTATTACTATGTAAAATGTTTAAGGTTATATTTCACTTCAGTCTTATAGCCCTCCCATTTTATTTCTATAGAATGTTAATAGAGAACGCCAAAGATTACTACATATTGAGATTAAAATAGTAAGCATGTACTGTACTGCAAGTAAATGGGCTAGAATATCTTGCTCGTGATTTAAAATATTTGGTGAGCCGAATTACACTAGTGAGGATGCAAAACATTTGTTAAATGCGGACCCCATTTAAAAAACATCGTGATATCCGGTCAATAGGCCGAAAGTAAAATTAATACAGTAATATCAAATACATGAGATATATCCATTAAATCACTCCGACTATAGAAATTAATAAACGGGTGTTTCTGAGTTTAGAATGGGTTTGCAAATCGGCATCAGGAGTGAAAAAAATGAAGCTGCACACTCAAAAGTATTGCATGGCATTCTAGGATTTTATTATTGCCTTAAATATTGAAGCCCATACGAGTTATAGCTACGCTGCCACTGACGCACACTTTATCTATAATAGTCAGCGGAAATTTTCTGTGAATCCAGGTGCAAATTTCCATATCATTCAGCCTCACTCGAAAGCAATGCACATCCACGAAAATATCGATCTAAGACAAAAGAAGTTTTGTTAGGTTTCTTGTATACAGGTTCTTTCTTGTTCTTCATTTAACGAAGTTTGTACCTTGAATGGAACGCCGTATTTGAACGGGAATTTTATTGGTAATTGCCTTTCCTCGGTGCCCCAAGATCCAGATAGTCTGGCATTGCGTACAACCACTCTTTCCAAAAGCCGAAACCGAGGATTGAAATGGAAAAGTATATCATCTCCCGCCATGAAATCGCATGTCATTCTGAATAAAATATGCCATAGCTATTGTATATACAATTGAATAATGTATGCATATGATTTAAAAGCTGCCGCTAAAAATATGCAGATATATCTAAACGGTCACAAGATTGGTCCCACGACGGTTTGGAGTAAAATTAATCAACGAAACAATTATTTTTATTGCCCGACGCTCTCACCTATTTCATTGGACGATTGGTGTCCATAGAACTAGCGGTAAAGATAGAAGTAAATCATCGTTCAAATTTTGACTTACAACAGCAAATTCTCGACATTATAAGGCGCTTGATTCGAAATTGAGAAAAGAAATGGAAAATAGTATCGCCGTATAGTCGGAAAAGTACGGTGCACAGTTATTCCTAGAACGAACAGGGATACCTATATGGTGCCCTTCTTTCAGGAACTCCCATTATGGTGAAAGTGTTTCTTGTTATATTGAAAGGCACTGGAACGCTACACGGTGTCATCTGAAAGTGATAGAATACCGTTAACGTACTACAACAGTATAATACCAATCGAAATTAATAATTAACTGATTGTTGCACACTACTGTACATTATTGAATTTCCTAATGTTATGAAAGTTAACAGAATAAACCAAAAAACTGTTACATTTATAAAACGCATCGTCTTACCCGATATTTTAGCTATGGAATAATAAACAAATTGCAACAATAAACATGCTTACACAATCCTTGATGTACTTACCGGGCACATCGTAGATGATAAACTGCTGCTAAGAGTATCTTAAATCTAACAAGCTCTATTCAAGAGAGATTAACACTGGTTAAAGTTTATTTGATTGTCTGAAAGCACTGTAGCCTAGCCGTATACGGTATACTGTATGGTAATTACGATAAGTACTGATCTTGCATTGGTAAATATTGCAAGATTATAGATTTCCAACTATGGATGACTAACCAAGAACATGAACCAATAATGATTGACTTGAAGATAAAAATGTTTACACAAGCCGCGAACGTTTTCTTCATCTCCAATGAATCATTGGCAGCAGTTTGGCGAAACACAATATTGACTGATCAAAATATTGCTCTCCTACGATATATTTATAATTAATTACACTATGGTCGATGTGGGGAGCCAGTGCAGACTCCGCCCAAATTGTATCCGATTCCGGATACACTTTTATCAGCGAATTTAGATTTTTTCTTAAAAGTAAAAAAGTGAAGAAAATAATAGTACAGTACTGTGTTAGATTTTTAAAAGAATCTTTTGTGAACAATTACTGAAACAGATGTCGTAGAGTTTATATACAACATAAGTGAAATTATATATTGAAAATCCTTTCGACTTGAGTTGCACACCAAAAAGATAAAGGTTATTTAGACGTGATTATTCTCATCAACCAGAACACAGATACAGTGAGGTGTCTGCATAATGGCGTACCGTTAAACAACAGACCGCATATACGATAGTGACCTTATTTCATCTAAGCTCCTCAGGTTGTGTTTGGGAGTTTGGGATGGTATTACTGTGGTCATTGACGGGATATTGGTGGACCGATAGATTGCTCAATGAAGTCATCATTATCGCTTGTGACCTCACTCCCACGACCGTGGTTCTATAAGATTATAACGGAACCTAAAGTCTTCTAGTGCATCGTAGTACTAACGTAATGTGACGATCGCTGATGCAGACCTACTGTATACTCTTTAATGTCATGCTGTAAAGCAGTGCTTTCCAAACTGTGTGTCGCGGACGCGGACATTAAAATGTATTTATGTATCAGTATCTCTCGTAAGGGATTGAAGTAACCTCTGGTTTGCTATTAAAACTGAATTGCTGTGTCGCGGAATTATGTATGTTTAAATAGTGTGTCACCAACTGGAAAAGTTTGGGAAGCTCTGCTGTAAAGGTTTTTTACAATAATTATATAGGCAATGTATATTTTGAATAGCATGTGTATTTTCACATCAAAAGAAAATCAAATGGCTTTGTTGAGCAATTCAGGTTATTAAGGATCAGCAAAATATTCATTACTGTAAATGATTAGTGAATTTTAACTCGTGTTTACTTCACTCATGATTGATATACATGTGTAGTTAGTTACAATACAATGAACACAGGAAATGTACTGCAGTAACTTGCAAAATGCAGACAAACAATTATAAATAGCATATATACAACATGTCAGCAAGTTTGTTGGCACATTACTTGAAAGCGATTTGGTTAATGCTGACACTCCCGCCAATGCATACGTTTTTAATACGATTGAGTGGCCGCTCTCTGTGATTGAACGTGCATATCACCATTCCGTTTAGTTCGACTCGGAAACACTGCTGATCAACAGATACCGTGATCTAAAAATACAAACGTACTTTCATGGAACAGTTTCTCAAATAAAGACCGCATTACGAAGAAATATGCCGCGAGGACATTACCTGAAATGGAACACTATACTGGAAAGGAAAGGGAACACTTAGGTTTCTCTCCTCGGGTCCCCACACCTGACGCAGTTGCGCATTACGCACGATGGTCCTTTGATCAAACCGTGGGTTGAAGTGGAACACAATGTCTGAGCCGGCCATAAAATCCAACATGAGCCTAAAATAAACGTTTACTTTTGTTATGTAGTGCAAGATTCAAATACACAGAAAGCATGTATGCATGTATCGATGAACACGAAACCATGGACAAGATATCACGTGACCTGGGTTTACGAAAATTTCTCAAAATCTACTACACTACCTGTGAGGTGGTCGGTTTTCAGGCATGCCGTTAATAGTTATGCTTCTTCCTTTGATATTGTTGAATGGCACCGGCATGTTGTATGGTAGTGACTATATAATGGAAAAGGGGTTGCCGGCAATTTCCCATTAAACAAGGAATTCAAACATATTCTTTGAAAAAATGCATTGTAATCTATAGCTTACCGGATTGTACGTTATTTTTGGAGGGCCTGCCTGAATACAAACATTGGTATGTTATAAAATAGAGTCAGTCACATATTTAGTCTTTTAAATAATGCCTACCGATTCCTGATCGAAACGTAGCTGCTGAATGGAGACATTGCCTTGAATCACCAAAAACTTGATATTATGTATTGGTACTCTGTGCTTGTACTCGATGAAATGCTGTCCGTTGACAGCCACCTACCGCAATTAATACGTGGTTACTGATTACCAAACATCCATATTAATAAATAACATCTCACCTTCCACTGATGCTGCTGACAGAGAAATATTATCTCGAAAGGCTTATGTTGCTGGAAAGGAAATCCGCTTGCTTGGCGTTCTTCGTGTTCCCAACTATTATTTCGCATAGTGTTACGCACAACACTGAAGCCATCGTCGAAGCGAACGTTAAAATGGAGGGCGTTGTTTGCGTTGGGTCCAGGGCCGCATTTAAAATTTACAGAGAAGCTGCGAAAATAATACCATCTATACAGTTTGAATACCGACCTTCTAGACATGCTTGTAAGAATCGTGCAAAACTGTAAATCCTGGAAAGTACCACGGAACTATAAACCCGCAACATGGGCCCTTAGGCGTTTTGTTAAAAGCTTTGTACATAGAGCACAATGTCGCTAAATTCTTAGTATTACTGGTAATCGTTTACTTCCAGCAACATATTAGTATTTTGTTTTCACAATCCCACTGTTTTGAATATGTCGTTACCGTAAATAATGTTAATAACTGATATTCGAAAATACACTCACCGATTTCCAGTTGGCATGCCATTCACATGCAGCATAAACCCCGGAAACAATGAAACCTGAGTAGTCGATGGAATTGGCTGGAAAAGCAGATATTTCACAAATAAAATTTATGCTACTCATCGTTTAGAAAATCAATTCTGCCGTATATTATACAATATCGTAATGCTGGGCTATACTTACAGGATTGTAGATGGGTCTCATCTTCAAAATTTTTGATGTGCCTAGCTTGGTATAGGGCGTATTTTTTATTATAGCTTTAGCTGACAAAAACCCATCAAAACATGTTATATGCCACAAGTTTTGGATACATAAATAGGACCTTGCTTGCCTAAAGCTATAATTTTCATTCCTGAATATCTTCACTAGCGTATCGGTGTATAAGGTTAACACGACACTGAAACTAAATTCTCGATTGGATTTACATTGTAAATTTCATCGCGTAATGTATTTACTTTACTAACGTAACTTATTAACCTAAAGAAAAAAGAAACTTTGAAAAGGGATCGTTTATTCCCTGAGGCATCTGCTTTGTACCAAGCAACAACCGATACTAAGGTTAGGAAACTCTCAGTTGCTTATGTTGATGACCTTCTGCCTTCACCTTGAAATTATTGGTTTATTATGGAAAGCCAATTTGCGGCCAAAACCTAGCTGCAGTTGAACATTTTCTCCTACTAAGATAACCAGTGCATATTGCTCCCTCACTGTAAGCGTTATGCGACATTAGATTTGTTGCAGCATGTGCACAGGAAATGACATGATATGTACTTTGATTTATTCCCACGTTGAACGCTACAGGTCCAAAATGGATCTCGTATCTCCTTTAAGGTTATTGTCTTTGTCGAATAGTTCTGCGCTCTTTCATCGACTCAAATGTGCAACGAATAAACGCTATGCACATTCTCATTCTGGCTATACACACTGCTACGACGGCCACGCTTCAGCAGCAACTGAAAACGTCACAGACGTAGACAATCAGCACACAAATCTCACGCCTAAGCGATAACTACGCCTGTTGGAGGGTCAACAGTATACACGCCCAGTCAAAAAAAATGAAACACGCCCAGTCATTTTATAAATGCATCGTACTCTGCTTACATCGTATTTAGTGCATTGAGTTACGCTGCATTTTTTTGTTTGTTCAAGTTCAATGCGTCAATGTTGATAACTAAGGATGAATATTAACGATGTTACTCGGAATAGAACATGGGAAGATGGTACGTATATTAAAGATGAACACTTTTTTTAATATATCAAAAAATATGAACAATATAAATAACAATATCTATACACAGTATATATATCTAAAAGAGAAATTTGAATTTTTTTCTCAAAAAGATGCCACGGGGCCCGGATGCGACTAGGGAATGCCACCCCTTCAATGATAGGTGTCTATTTGAAAACCTCTATAATAATTGTAGTACAATTCTAGTAACATTAGTTTTGCTATTTCAACGGCTGACAATTTTATTGATTCCATCGCGCTAAAATTGCCAATTTCGTTCGGTACTGCGAAGTATTTCGTTTGTTTGTTAGAACGTTGACCCGTTAAGAAGTATTTGACATATGTTGCTAGGTTACCATGCTCGAGGTGTTATGCACGTGGCAGTTAAATTAATTCGGTAAGCGTTAACAACAAGGTTGTAACATAGTTTTACTTTATTTAGAGGTGTTCGCGATGGCCAGGTGGGTGAAATTTTCACAGGATCCCTAAATAACTCAATTGGGACCGCTGGCAAAGCGAAATCAACGATCCGTTTACTATGTTCTCGAGGCTTACCATTTGATCCTAAGGAATATAATTTCTGTTAAGACTAATGTTTTGCTCTTCTAACCAATGCATTTGATTCAATGACAGCTTAGTGGAATAATGACCCTGCAAGTAGTAACACTCAATGGTAAAATATTTTATGATAAACCACCAGACAGGGGATGGGCATGGATAGTGGTGATTGCCTCTTTCTTTGTTACTGCCATTGCTTTTGGTATATCTAAGGGTCTTGGAATTTTTTTCCTAAGCTTCAAGGAAGAGTTCGGTGCAACCAACAGCCAGACATCCTGGATATCTTCTGTGTCACTGAGTATGTTCGGTTTAGGTGGTGAGTGAGAAATTAACTGTTTTTTTTTCATTCTTCAGGAGAAATTTTATCTTGTGATTGTTTGCAGCACCGTTTGCTTCTGTCCTGCAGAGTAAGATTGGAGCGAGGAAGCTTGTTATGCTTTCTGGTGTAATGTGTCTCATCGGAATGATTTTGGCATCAGTAGCAACCAATATTTACATGGTATACCTTGGAATTGGATTGATCAATGGTGAGTCTGTGTATGTGGTGAAAATATCTGTAACCCAAAGATAGTGGTAGTTTTGGTGTATGGCTTTGTTGTTGGTTTTGAGTCCACCTCTGTGACAGTAAGCCATAGTTAATTCCAAGCAGATTGACTTGACAGCTAGCTGTATATAATAATACAATTTACTGTATAGAAAATATATTGAACCCTTTAAGAATGCAACCCCCCTTCCCAGGGCTGTTCCTGTATTGAACTATACTGGTATATCCATTAAGAAAATCAGATAATGTTCATCATAATAGCATGTGTGCTAGTCATCACTAATGATTTCTTTAATTGACTTTACACTCTGTTTTAGGTCATTTTGTTAACAATTCTGTCATAGTGATTCTAAGTAAAGATCTTCATTGCATTATTTGGAACATGGCATAAACTCTTATTCAGAAATAACTTTTAAGCACTTTTTAGAAGTGCTTTAAAGAGCTGACTATCAAGTTAGAGCATGAAAAATTTATGTTAAGGTCAGTTTCGAAAAAATTTTGCAGCACTGACATGCATGCCTCAGTATTCCTACGAAAATTTGGAAATTTAAGTATTCTTTCTTTATTGTTTAGGTTTAGGATTCTCTTGGAGTTTCATCTCAGTGCTGTCTCAAATCGGAATGTATTTTGGAAAACGGAGAGCTTTAGCTAATGGCATCGCGAGCGCAGGAAGTAGTGTTTGTACGACGATTCTTCCGTTTTTGAGTAACTACTTGCTGAACAATTATGGCTGGCGTGGCACTTTGCTCATCTTTGCTGGGTTCGGCCTGAATATATCTATGTTTGGATCGCTGATACATCCAATAAGTGTTGTGAAGACTGCAAAAAAAGACATCCAACGAAAAGAGCTGAGTGTTGAAAGTGATGACGCTTCTACTTCTGTAAAGGCTGAAGTTATTGGAAGGTTGGAGAGGAAACATGGGCGCATTCATGAATTTCTACATAATTACTGGATTGCGTTACTATTGGGTGCAACAGAATTGATTTTGGCTCTTGGTCTCTTCATTCCTATTATTTATGTGGTTCCATATGCAAAAGAAATTGGTTTGTCTTTAGGCGAAGCAACGTTTATCCTTTCCATGGTATCCGTTGGTGACATTATCTGTCGGCCGCTGGGTGGTGCTCTTATAACAATTTTCCCTGCTTTAGAAAAGCATTTGCTGATTTATATCGGTGCCAATTGCTTGGGACTAGCATTAATACAGATTCTTGCTGCTAAATCCCAAGGTTTTGTAAGTTTGCTAATTTATGCGATAGTCTCTGGATTGTTTTATGGTTTCATTGTCCCTGGCTCTCTGACTGCGGTGCCCATTTTGTTTGGAATTGACCACATACAGGAGATAATGGGACTCAAGTTTTTTTTCAGTGGAATTACTACCCTCTTCAGTCCACCAATTGCAGGTATGCTTTCTACATTACAAAATGTGGGCAATTACTGACTTACTGACAAACATCGGGAAATGATTGTGATCTTAGGTTGTTATCTATGTCATGTTTTTCCCCTTATGGCAATCATTTTTGTATGCATGTAAGTTTTTAAGTCAGAAACTGCCTCCATTCTTTTCTGCTAGGCAGTATTAAAACACTATATTTTCTGTAGGATACCTGGTTGATGTGTATGGAACTTACCAAATAACGTTTTGGTATGCGCTGGGATGCCAGTTGACTGCGGCATTCATGTACTTTATGATTGAGGTTGCGTTGATTCATGCCAAATCTGGACTACCGACTCGCAAGGTAAAAAACTTAATTGAAAATCCGGAAGCAGCATCGCTCAAGCAGAAGGTATGAATTTGAGAATTAGTTAGAATATGATGCAGAAAGCCTTTGGTTTGGTAGAATTTTTTGTTCGTACAGAATTTTTCATCGTACTGAAATAAACTTTCCTGTGACACCTATATATTATTGGTTCCGAATTTAATTATAGATACATATTTCTACGTAAAAATTCTATGTAGACTTCACCTAAAACGCTTAATATATAGTATAGTATTTGCATACTTTTAATACATTGATCGCAGTTCTACATTTATCAGATTTTGCTCACTCATTCAATAACCAACTTTATTTACATTTGTATTATACCAGTTATTGTTGGCAGAATCATATATATACCTCCACATTCTTGTTCTGAATGATCCTGTTTTCAAAGTGTGCAATGTGCGATACACAATGTCTATACATTTTTTATCTATTAGGTAATCCTGAGCCAAATCATTTCCTGTAGTGAAAATTTATCAATTATTTATTCAATTTCTCTCCAATCCACTTGTACAAGATCCTCTGAGTAACATCAAGATCTTAATTTTATTTCACTGTACTCTGGTGCATTTCCGGCAGGAGGGAAACTCTGGCCAATATTTGTGTTAAAGTTTCAACCATGAATGTTTTGTCTGTCTGTTGTATTCCCTTTATCATTATGTATATATGTATATCTTCGCTTCATGGATGTTCCACTTTTGAAATAAAATTTCTAAATGTACCTTGTGTCTTTTTAGAAAGTAAATCTCAATCCATATGGATATAGGTTTGTGTTGAATTTTTGGATTATCGTTTCATTTATTAATGGAATGATTTTGACAATATGTTCAAAATTAGTTTGATTAAACGGTTGGATGGTTGAGTAAAAGTTCAGTATATACTAATAATTATTTGTGTTTAAGACTCGTGAAGTTCGTCGAGCTCTCAAAAGGCGCGCAGTCTTGAAAAAGTGTTCTAATTGCACTTCACAGGAAGTGTGTTAGGTTGCCGCAGCAATTCCCAGTTTTATCTGTACTCCAGTTTCATTAAAAATTGATTGCATGTTTTTGTAGTGCTTCTAACAAGGGTAATTCAGGGTTATAAAGTACTCAAACAACCTTTATTTTTGTTTGACCTTTAAATTTGAATCGTGGGATTTTGAGGTCAAATCGTTATAGCAAATTACAAAACCGTTTATATCCATGCTTTATTATTTTTTGTTGTGGATCCGTGTGCAGTTGGTTCTCGAGAGTTACAGTGGTTAATTGTTGATGTACCGCGGTCAGTTTCCGGGGGAACTTGATTGTGATACCGATTCTTCTGATTCGGATTCCTCTGTCGTGAATGACGGTAGAATATTAGCACGAGTAGCCGTTACTAACAGGGTGAAAGAGAAACTCAGCAAGAATAATTGTGAACCTTCCAATTCCGGGAAAGACGTAACTGCAGAGGCTGCAAGCACAAGTTCACCAGAGAAGAAAGACTGTGTTGCGAACCAAGATACGGTTTCAGAATCAGATGATTCCGATTCACTAAAAAATAACAACTTGCTGGAAACAGAATTTCACCAGAATTTAGCAAGCGAGAGAGACAAACTTGATAAGAAAGTTGTCCAACTGACGAAAAAACGAAAGTTTGAAGAAGCTGATAGAGTGAATAACGAATTGATTAAGAAGGACGCCGACTGTTTGCTAGAAGACACTTCAAGAGCAGTAAAATTTCTACGCAAAAAGCAAGAAGAAACAGACAAAAAGTTGTTTAGAAGAAAAAAGCCGCTTGCTTGGGGATTTGAAACTAAAAAACGTTGGGAAACTAAAAGTAATATGTAATAATGGCATATTTTCTTGCATCAAACAAGTATCTAGTGGTGGCATCTGGAGCCCAAATAAACATATTCAATTCTGATGATGGAGCTCTGTTTTTTTCGCAGACATACAGCGAGCGCGAAGTTCTGAAAGGAGATAAAAATCAGACTGTAATCTTTGGATTTGATTACCTAATGTTTTCTCCTGACAACAAGTATCTCTGTGCTATACTTTCCAACAAAAGATTATTGCTACTTGATGTGCAAAATAATATGGAGGTGTTTAAAGAACTTAGACTGAAAAGAAGATCTACTTCATGCGCATTTAATGAACATAACAGTTGTTTATATGTGGCAGACAAATCGGGAGATTTGTATAAATATTCTTTGTGTGATGAAGACGGGAAATCGAATGCTGAACAGGAACCTATAGTGGCACATGTTTCTATGTTACTGGATGTATGTTTGACTTCCAGTGGCAAATATATAATCACTGCTGACAGAGATGAGAAAATCCGTGTTACTGATGTAGAGAGACCATTTGTGATTGAAAGTTTTTGTCTGAATCACACTGAATTTGTGTGCAGCTTACTATCTCTTCCTAACGACGAAGAGAACATTTTTATTTCTAGCTCTGGTGATGGAAGTTTGTGTATGTGGAGGGCTGAAAGTGGGCTACTGTTGTGTCAATATCGTATGACACCTTGTCAGCAAACCCATGCTGAAATTGAAGAAGTGCAGCCATTCATTCCGTCTCTCTTATCATTTTCAAATCAAAAACTGGCGGTGGGTTCGATTTCCAGTAACAAAGTTGATGTTTTGGAAGTGAAATTCAAGAACTCATTTTCTTTCAATCACTTATATGACATTGATGTGAAAGAAATGACACAAATCAAAGATGTAAGTTTCCTCTCATCTTCACAAGACAACTGCTGTGTTTTATGCGTACTTGGTGTTCTGGAAAATGGCTCTCTTTCCTTGCGATCATATAAATGTTTTGCTGAATTTTACGAACTGTATGATTGGGAGACGCTGATCGTAGTGAATCCTCAAATCGCAACAATGAAAGTGGATGAAAATCAAATCTACCAAGGACTTTTTAAAATACATTCTGGAGAATCTTCGTATAGTGCTTATATAAAAAAGAAAGAAGAGAGACTAGAGACTCAAGCTAAGAGACATATGGAAATACAGAATAAAATCGCTGCTAAAAAATTGAAAAGCTGAACAACTACCATCTACTTGCCCTGCCTGCACAGTGACATACCAATACGTTTTGTCACTCAGGGCTAGAATGTTATCATTACCCCCTGGCTGCAATCTTAGAAACTAACAATTTTCGAATGATCACCTCCTGCTTTTGTACTCCACTGTGGCTATGCCTGGCATGCAAGTTTCCTTAGTTCTAAGTACACAGTAAGGTCTTTGAAATGGTACTTGGCTTATTATTCAGTAAGCAAATATTCAACAGTTGATTTAACATCAATACAATATTTATTGTGATGGAAATCATATTTAAATCCCTGAATTTAATGAACTCTGATAAGAAAATTGTTCTATGGCTGATCCCAGATCTTCTGGTGTTGGTTTACTTGCGACACAGCATGGCATAATATCGTTCTCCATAAGAGCAGTAGCCGTTGTTCCACCGATGGCAGCAAACTACAAAAATTCACGAGTCAAACTTTGTAAAAAAATACATTAAAAATAATCTTGGTCATACATTTAGCATCTCTACATGTCCTTCGTAAATTTCTTTGAATTTGTGCAATGCAAAATTAACTCCTGATGGGCTGAAGAAAACTATAACGCATGGTTCTCTGTCGTTATTGCCTTTGTGATTTAATATGGAACTCGCAATATCTTGATGTTCATTCGTTTCATAGACAGTATTGGTTTTCAAATGGATATCTGTATGAATATGGCATTGTTTGAATTAAATGAAATAGCCCATGGTTGTAGAATCAAATGTAAAAAATTACTTACTAGCTTCTTTCAGTGTTGTTGGCAAAGTTTCACGTTTTTGTTGACCACAGAAAAATAGGAGTGGTTTCTCAAATGGGCATATCGCATTGTCTGAAAATAGTTTCTCGTTCAACTCTACTCTATTAAACATTCTATATTACAACCAATACCTTCAACTATTAAAGCAGACAGATTTTCAGAATTACTGCTCTCTTCTCCTTTACATTGAAATCCTAATGCAGAAGCTATAAACAAAAAAGACAGACATTGAGAATTGGAACTCTTTTCAGCTGCATGAAGATGATACCTGCTTGTCGTGTTGCTTTGCCTGTCACATAGCATTTCATTTCTTTCAATTTATTCATCTCTATGTTGTGTGTTTTGATGGAAGAAGTGATCGCTTTTACCGCATTTCCGCTGGTGAATATGACTGCAGAGTATTTGTCAAGATTCTTCAGCTGTGTGATTATATGTTCATGAGACAATTGGTTACTACTGTTGTTTGTGTGAAGATAGGAAGAAATATTATACCAGAATTTAATATTGAAGTAATAGGAGTCTATGTATGTACATGATTCTAACGACAAAGCTCCTCAATTATTCTGGAATCTTATTACAAATCAGAAGTCTCCTGGGATAAAATACCAGAGGTTGCAGTGAGATTTTCTTCCTCTTGCTATGGTATTCTAGACCGGTTCCATGAAACCAATCATCAAGAATTATTATACCTTGTTAACAACCAGCTTTGATTTTGCATCATTTCCACATGTCTTATAGATTTTGTAAAAATTTCATACCATTATTTATTACGCAAAAGTTGTAATGATGATAATTCCAGAATAGGATTTTAAATTCTGGATTTAAAAGCATAATATTAGACTTCTCAAGCACTGGATTGTAACCCTATGTGGGTTATATTGTACACAAACTATGTTACAATGTGAACACGAAATTGTTTCGTACCAATTCTTCAACAGTTTCGGAATTGATGAAGTTTATTGACAGTACAGGAAATGAAAAGACCGAGCCAAGTTTGCTGAGTGTTGTGTGATATGGGTCTGAAGTTCCTTTGGACTCTCGTAATAGTATAATTTTCATGTTTATGTAAATGGATAATGTAAGGCAGTGTTCAGTATCCCTCATTGGAGAATGAAATTGTATAGTCTGGATAAACTTTCTTCAATTTTTCTACGGTAATGCTGTGGTCTGCCGGACCGAACCCCATAGAGTATCCGTACACTTCTATAGTTTTAGCGGCGACGTTGTGAAAAATTCTTCCTCCACCAATAGGTTCGGTGTCAAGTCCGAGCGCCTCGATTCCTTTTGACACCGGATCGTATATGTCAGCGTGGTATTCGGCACTTGAATCACCACGGATAATAATTTTTTCACTCCCTGATGGTGTGCTCACGCGTATCTGAATGTATTTGAACTTTCCAACATCGATGTCTACGTCTGGTACCGCTGCTAACTTTGCTTCTACCGACATTAGAATCTTTTGGCCAGGAATTAAGTTAATTCATTACAGATATGCGCACTACTTGCAACCTGTAAAATTGTATTCACACTTACCTAAAATTATGCATAAATTCAGGAACCTAGCCCTGCGAAATTGTATACAGACTTGAAACATCTACAACCAAAATTATATTGACTGTAGAACGAAGCGAGACAATCCTAAATGCTTTTACCAATCGAGTCACCAATACCGAACAGAAGTAAAGTTAGATTCTGGCTTTGTTGCACACCTATATATTCCTACAATATTTGCCAACTTAATAAATCGCCGAGCAACTATTCTTTCTGTCATCCAGACTGAATAAAACCGAGCATTGTCGTATGATGGGAATTTAGATTCCATTCCCAAGTAAGGCGGCGGTACATATATTGTACTAAGTGAGGGCTTTTCATTGGTGGTACTACTTGTTCAAATTTAAAATCAAACTCATTTGTTAGATGGCGCTAGAGATTACTCGTGTTGGTTCCTATTTAGAAGCTCTTTTTTTATTCGCGTTGTAACAACCGGGAGTGGAGTTTGTTAGCCGAGATATTACGCAATTACGCGAAAAGTAAGTGAAATAAATTGTTTTTATTTTTGCTACTTTTCCTCAATAATCCATAATCTAGAAAATTGAAGAAAAACACGATTGTGTTTTGAGTATTATAATTCCCTGATTGTGTATTGTATGCTGATAAGATTATACGAAAGGTTAACGATAAAGTATCACAGAGGTACCAATCCTGACCCTATACAAAATTAGACTTTGAAAGCACCAAAATTAAAGTGTCACTAAACCTAATCTATATATTTCGTTATTCTTACTGAGGTTCCTGATACATAGCTTTTACCACCATGGAGGAGGCTAAGAATGATTCTGGATCCGATGCTGTCATCAAGATCAATGTAAAAACTCCGAAAGAAAAACGTGAATTCGAAATATCCCCTTCCAAGAGTATAAAAGATGTAAATAATTCAAAATCAAGTGACAATAAAATAATTTATTATAATGAATAACAACTGATATCATTTCTATCTCAGCTGAAGCTTATGATAGGTGAAAAATTCTCAGCAACACTGGAGCAAATCGTGCTGATCTATGCTGGAAAAATATTAAAAGACAATGAAATTATTGAACCCGTGATTAAAAATGGTCAGACAGTACACCTTGTCATAAAGACTGATCGAAAACCTGACCAGTCGACGTCCGCTGCTACTGCAACAAGTACCACTACCTCCAGCACTTCAGCTCCAAGTTCTCAAACGACTGCCGGAAATCAGCAACCACCAATGCCTTTTGGAATGGAAAGTAAGTGAAGATGTGCTCAATGCTAATTGTAATCTACCTTTTTCATTACCAAGATATGTGCTCTCTTAGTATTTTTGCTCCTGCTGTTATTTGGTGTGTGCAGGCAGTATTATATTCTGTAATTTTGTCTCAGTGATGATCCAAGACCTTATTTTCTGTGATTACTGATTACTAAAATTTACTCATACACTTTCTAGCTGGTTTAAATATGGGAAATATGGGAAATCTGGGAGAAATGCAGCAGCAAATGCAACGAGAATTAATTGCTAATCCTCAGGTGAGAATTCGAAAAATTAATGATTAAAAATAATTTTGGTGTTTTGATCGAAAATAACTTTTTTGCGCAGTTAATGCAACAAATTATGGACAATCCAATGGTACAGAATATGATGTCGAATCCGGAAGTGATGCGACAGCTGATTTTGAATAACCCACAAATGAATGATTTAATGGATGTGAGTTGTATGGTATCTTGAAATCTGTACAAAATTGGGACATCTATTGAATAACAAATTGTGTGTATTGCAGCGGAACCCAGAAATAGCACACATGTTTAATAATCCAGAATTAATGCGCCAGACAATGGAATATGCTAGAAATCCTGCTATGCTACAAGAAATGATGAGAAACCAAGATAGGTATGAGTCAATCTGAAAAATTTGTCGAGAATGAAGTTTTTTACATTATATTTTAATCATCTTCAGAGCTTTGAGCAATCTCGAAAGCATTCCTGGAGGGTACAATGCATTACGGAGAATGTACACTGATGTTCAGGAACCAATGCTTAACGCAGCTCAGGAGCAGTTTGGTGCTAATCCATTTGCAAACCTTCTAGCCAACAATAATAATTCAGGTACATCTTGCTAAATAAAGTAAATTTATGCATTTTGATTCGGTTATAATATAACCAGAGTTTCCCAAAAATAAGCCTTTAATTATTTTATTAGCAAGCATCAGAACGCAACTACTGCAACTTAACAATAAAAATTTCTATGCATTCCTCAAACCCTAGGGGTTGAATTATTCTTGGGAAACTCCTGTGGTGACCTATTTAAAACCTCAGGTTTTCATCTAACTGCAACACTTATTAATACTATTTCTATCATAGCTGTACATTCAGCTCTCATATTTTAACCTGGTTTAGCTGAAAATACTCAGCGAGGCATGGAAAATACAGATCCACTTCCAAACCCATGGGGCGCAGGAAGTAGAAGAAATCCACCTACAACTCCATCAACTACTACCACTAGCAACAGCAGCAACAGCTCCACAAATGCAGGCAGTACTACATTGCCGCCCACAGGTCTGGTGACATAATCGCCTTATAATAATTTTCTCTATAGCTATAAATATATAGATATTCGTTATACCATTCTATAGGTACAAACTTGCTGAGCAGTCCTGCAATGCAAAACATGATGCAACAACTGGCGAGCGACCCTACTTTGATGCAAAGTATGATGAATTCACCATATATGCAAAGTATGACCAATAGCTTATCGCAGAATCCTGAATTGGCTCAGCAGGTAACACTATGTAACCAATAGAGTTATTTCTCAAAAATATGCAATTTTCATGCTTTGCTTTCTCTACCAAGATGTTACAGAACAACCCTCTGTTTGCCAACAACCCGCAGTTCCGTGAAATGATGCCGGCAATGCTTCAACAGTTACAAAATCCTGAAATGCGGACTGCGATGTCTAATCCACAAGTATTGCAGGTGATGCCTTGTGACTTGCATTTATTCTGTTATTTGCTTTGTCTAGTTTGAATGTCATATGTTCTATACAGTGCTTTGTAGTGATGTTTACTGTATAACCAGATTTGTCATGCCAGGCAATGACATGTTCAGACAAGCTTTAACTTCTGTGCTGTCTATTTAGGCAATGCAACAGATTCAGCAGGGAATGGCTACACTGTCAAGAGAAGCTCCAGGACTATTGGGGAGGTAACTCGATGCTTAGATATTTCAACTTCATTCCTGTCAGTTCAATAGTAATATTTATTTGTTTGTCACAGTACTGGAGGTATGAACTCTATGTTTGGCATGCCCCCGGCTGCAGGGGGGGTGGCACCTACCACAGGTTCCACCACAACAGCACCCACTCCCGCGGCAAGTGGACAAGTTCCACCTACAGACCCTGCTATGCTTGCCCAGATGATGAGGTTACTTACTTCTGGTGGAGGTACTACAGCTGCTCAAGTAAGTTCATTAACTTAGTAAAAAATGGTGGAGTATTAGAGAAAACTTTTAATATTTTGTGTAAACAGCAACCTCCTCCTGAAGAACGGTTCAACCTGCAACTGGATCAGCTTGCGGGTATGGGGTTTGGCAATAGGGAAGACAACATAAGAGCTCTGGTCGCAACAAATGGCGACGTCAGTGCTGCTATAGAGAGGCTGCTCAGTTCGCGTTAAAGAAGCGCCTTTGTAGTCAAGCTCATGTATATTGTATGTAATGTTTCTGCCATATTAATTTAATGCTATAAGAATTTTTTGTATTTTCTATGACTACTCTCTGACAGCAGCTTTGGAAAACTATGATTTGTTGTATGTATATTCTGGTGATCTTATACAGCCATGTACCTAATTGTCAGGTTTTCTGTTACTTAAAATACACTAGGATATTTCATGTAACTTCATACAATACTTAATTTTCTGTCTGTTCTCACAATTGTATGTTGTATATTAGTATATAGACTGAATTTTATCATCGAGTTGGTTAACTCACCGTCCTTGTATATCTTCTGGTAGTCAATGTGATGATTGTGTCCATTTTATAATACCAAATGTTACAAGATACTATAAATCTGAAATCATGTAGGTTAATGTTATGTACTCAGTTACCTGAAGTTAGCGATGTTTCTTATGTAATATTTAAAGAAAATTGAATTGCATTGCGTTGGGACCTATTAAGAATACCATCAAACCTTTACTTGTATCATAGTTTGATTTTTCGTTGGGAGTTGTTCTGGATATAAAGTATTTCTTATGTTATCAATATTACATGCTAAATTCAAGATTGCAATATGAAATACATTTATTAACAGAAACAAGTGGCAGTATTCAAGTTTAGGGGTCCATATTATATGCTAGTCAAAAACCCGGTGTGCTTAAAAGGTCATCATCCCCATCATCCAATACTGATGTCTTACAACCTTCATGTAATCAAAATGTGCAATTCAAATTTCACATACCCAAAATTGACCATTGGAAATGCAATTTCAATTTTACTTTAACACAAACTACAAACACAGTGTGAGTATGAGAGTCCATACTTCTATTATTGTGACGAAAATACAAACACTCAACAGTGGATTTCGTTTTTAAACAATAAGTACTTGGCAAAGTTATATGCCGAATTGACATTTGCGTACGCATGTTAGTAAAGATTAAATAATGTGTTGGATTAATTGATGTGTTGAAGTAAAATTTAGGTTAGTGGTTAGGAAAACTAGTAACAAAAACTGTGAAGGTTCAGCTTAGGAAACCCAGTATTGTTTTCTAGCAAATCATGCAACACCGATTATAGTTTATTCACGGGAACGTGGGCAATGTCACGAATCGTTATCTTTGCTTACCTGAGAATCACGAGAAAACAAAACGGAGGACCACGTGCTGATTCCGAAAATATCCGGAAGACACCGAATGTTATAAAATAAATACAGAAGTAGAATTCGTTATTTCACTATACTGATGTTTAAATTTTGCAAGCGCGTTGAAACGCCTAAATAATTCGGATTTCATCAATTGGCGTATTATTAACGAAAAGGAAAAGGAAAAGTGCAATAAGAACAGCGGAGGGCAGCGCGAAAGTCACGACTTCTTGATCACGTGACCGTAACTCGACAAAGAAAAAAATCGATTGTATTCGAGGAGACAGTTGGTGTGGGGAAAACGAAATTGCTTGAAATCTATTTGGCGTGTGGTGGGGAGATGGACCGAGACCATTGATAAATGATTTCTTTAATGAACCCATTAGGAAAATTTGGTTCGTGTTATTGATAAGATAGTGTAGTTCTATAGCGATACACGTTCGCTGTATAATTCAGCAGTACGTCATGTTTAAGTGTAGCCTCGAGTAAGCGAATGTTCTATAGTGTAATCTTATAGCTGTAATCTTCGATCACTGATATTAACGTTATTGATCAGTATTTGTATATTACGGTTTAATATGAACATAAATAAATCTAAATTTAAATGGCTACGCTAAAATGCTTGAAATAGAGGAAAGACGGTAAACTATGTAACCCTATTTATAGGAGAGAAGGGTAGAGCTAGGATTCTCAATTTTCCGCTTGACAATCATTCCAGTGTTTCACTGAGTATACCGTAACTACTGCGCTGTTTCGCTTTTTCGTTACGAAAATTCAATTAGAATTGAAATCTTTGGATAAAAGGATTCATAACTGCCTTCTAGTAGTCTATCTATATATATATATCATTTAGGTGTTACTGTATATCTTTCATGAGCTCTGTTCATTGCAATAGATAGGCTAGATAATATGCATCTGGGTAGATTTATTATCGCTTTTCAGAGGGTTTAGGTTCAATATCTATTTTAGAGATATTTTACTTGAGAAAATGTTGAATGAACTCATTTTTCCACGTTACAGAACATTTCAGCTGTATCCGAAATCATTTTTACTCTAGAACAAACTCTGCTTATATTATGCTGCTTACTATTAGATCTTTATCATTGTATCTGCTATAAAATACTCCTTTTTGGTTACCGACTGTGGTTCTTGCTGAGACTAAAATACAGAAATAATGATGATCCACAGGAAACCAAAATGTATAAAATTGATTAGTGGTAGTTATAGGTTAAGTTATTGGTTCCTCTGTTTTATCTATCCATATTTTAGTGATTTTCCCGTTTTAGCAGCATTTCTGCAATTTAAATGCAACGATCACAGTATACATAGACAAGTTACAGAAGACAATCAACCCTTATGGTACTATTGATAAATGCTGAAAGGCTGAGTGTTATTTTTGCAATGACTTTCCTATTGCTGACACAATTGTTTCATTACAGTAGTGAGATCATTCGAATATTTGTTCTCGACAGACACCTGCAAACATTTTATACTACTTGTGTATATATTTGTAAATAAAGACATGTCGATAGAGGCATCGACACGCGTTCATAGAAGAGATAAGCCAACAGCAGCCAGTGGTGGAAAACAGAATCAGTCACACAAAGTTCCACAGGTATGAGATGCTTTTGTTGACTTCGAAATGTACTGCATACTCGGCTTTTTTCCTTCCGACTAATATCTACCCGGTAATAAAGTAATTTGCTGGTATTTTCATTTTACTCTATTCATTAAAAGGAAACTTCATTGGTTTTTTTTCGCAGGCCACAGCAGAACAGATTCGGCTCGCACAGATTGTGAACGACGCACCAGATGATGAGATACAAATGAGGAAAAATGTAGCAAAGGTATGATAATTGATGTATATGTGTTTTATATAATGCAATTGAGTTGTTTTCCTCTTTCAATTCTGTCCTTGAACTGATGGTCCAATGACATTATGGTGCTGGAATACACGGATAGTCTCACCAGACTTGCTGTGTTCCGTTATGACATTTCTTTAACCACCAATTATCTTTTATATGAAATGATATTAATATGTTGTTTATTACTGATCTATCGACATAAACTATACCTAGTAACAACTCTTGTTCGTACCCTGGGGGCTATGTATGCAATATGTGCAACTGTATGGTATATTCTGCCATGGATACTGAAATAAGTATTGAGCTGAAAAAGAACTACTTGTCTTCTTTCTGTCGTCCTGTAATTGCCATGCAACTATCTTCATAAAAATATAAGAATCCTCTTTCAAAAATGACCTCAGCCCCTCCTGTATCACTGCGATGATAAACCTGAAAGGGGTGGTATCAGCTATAATTACATTTGTTTTATATGTAGTAGCAGGATAATATTATCTTGATCTAATTTTAGTATAAATGTGATTCCAATTCTTGGTGTGTTACAGGTAATAGAAATTACAGGAACGAGCGAAGAAGATGCGCTTGTTGCATTATACGAATCGAGCAATGACCCTACACGAGCTATTGAATTGATACTGGAAAGAGGAAAGGTAACACTTCTCTGCCTTGTCTGCCATGTCTACAGGCATAAATATATTTTATAGGCAAACAAAGATGAACTCAGATGAATTTTCTTGACCCAAATATTTGCTAGTTTCACCTCTGGTGACTTTCAGACTCTCATTAACTGCATACTTATGATTCCTCAAAGTACTGGAACATAGAAGGCAGTTATGCACCCATTGTGCAACTATTAGTAAATTTCTCTCTTGATGATCCTCTTGTTCTTCATTGATAACCAAAACAGCATTTTATTTGGTTATTTACATGAAAGCATCACCTTTTTTATGATTGATATCTATATATATGGTCGTCACATGATAAGTAAATGAAATTGATTGTGCATTGAATAGTCTGGAAAGTTTCATGGGAATGTAATGTAGTCTGGAAGTGACTACATCATAATCATAAGGTAGCAGTCTCTTGGCTGGTGCTGATTTTTTCTTTTGTACATTATTGTGGTGTTGTCCTAAAATCAATGTTTATGCTAGTGCTTAATTATCAACTCTCATTTTGGGAATTGTTGTATATACAATAGAACTATGTGAGTGTTGTGTATCTTCTGACTATATAATGTATTAAAATTTGGTTGTTTTTGGTATCCGATTACCAGTAAAATAATTCAGCCCTGCGACATGTAATTTTTCTTGATCATTCAAGGATGAAGGCTGGGAGAAAGCAGGTCGTAAAAAGAACAGAGGCGGAACTAGCACCAACAGGGGTGTAGATACAGCCGAAAAAGACTCTAAAGATGATAAAAATGACAGTAGCTGGGAAAGAGAAGAAACTCGAGGACGGGGCAGAGGGTCAAAACGTGGAAAAAGTAACAAAAACTCGATCGAGGCTTCAAGCTCATGTTAGCGCTTAAGCTCAACTGAAACATTTTGTTTTATTCAGGCCGAAACTTCGACAGAAACAGATCAAACGAAGACAATGACAAAGAGAATGAAAATACTGACAACAGATCAAAAGGACGACGTGGCGGTGGACGTGGTAGAGGCAGATCTTTAACGAGTAGGGGCAGAGGTGGAAGACAGCCTAATAGGGGTGCACCTCGTCATTTCAGGTATTTCAAACTATGGCACATGATTCATTGTTGAAGCATGAAATTCAGTTACTGTACCGAAACTTTCTGTTCAATGAATCATATTTGAATATTGTTTCAACTACTATTATTTTGCATGACTAATCTAGTTATTTAGTGTCTTAATACAACAAACTTGTGCCACAAAACTAGCATTCTGCCATAATGAAATCCAGTAAGCAAGTTTATACTTATGTATGCTGTATTTGTATCATTTATACAGTATAGTATATGAATTATTATTTTACCCTAAGCAAAACGTTTTGTTTTTGTTTAAATTATTGCAATGCTGTCATTATGGATATAAAATAATTTAGAATCCCTGTGATTCGATAGTTCAATTATTCTGGAATAGTTACAATATCCTGCAGAAGTCGATTATATGCAATAAAATACCCAAATTTCTTCCCCCGTGATTTACTGTCAATAGTATGAGTATAGCTCATCTTTCAGACAAGTTTCGAAATACCATATATTAATTGAGGTCGTTGAAAATACACCAGTTTCCTGCTGCTATGGGTTTTCATTAGACTTGCTATGTTTTTCCTACGGAATCATTGAATTACTGATTTTACATAAATAAGTTATGCAACGGAGGTATAGAAAAACAATTTAGATTTGGAAAATGAGTGATCTGTCGGCACCTATACTTCCTTTAACAATATATGATTATAATAATAACAGTTCTGTTTATGTATGTGTGTGATTTCTTCAAATAGTAACCACACAAATGATATTATTCTTTTGTTATATAACAAGGTAAAGTAGGTAGTACCGTCACATATGTCTTTTATTCTCTTCATGCAAATCAGTTATGTGATTTCTACGCATTTGTATGACAGAAACGCAGGATCAGCAAGAGCGTCAGAGGGCTTTGACTCGCCGACTGAACCCGTCGACACTTGGAAAGGCCCTGACGCTGAATGTTGGGACATAGAGGTATATATTGTCTTTATCTATCCAGAATTCATTCTTTAGATCAAATTTATAAAAAAATATAGTCCGATTATATTTTTAAGGACCATGAGGAAGACTAAAAATAGTAAAAAAAACATTAAATATGTGCTGTTAGGTTAATTGTCTGAAGAATATTACCATTATGTATTGACCACATCGCTATGTTTAAACACATGGTTATTGTAAATCTTTTCGACCTCTCGTCAGCTTATGAGTTGTCTATTTGAAACGAGTTTACAGAACCAATTCTTGCCTAGATATTATATCATATGTCGCTATTGCAGAAAAGACTAAACTACTAAAGAAACCTGTGCTTTGTAGCTTTAAACCATTCTGCTAGAGAACTGTAACTCTTCTATGCCATAGATTCACAACAATGAATTTTAATAGAGGAGTTACTACAGCATTTGCTGTAGATGGGTAGTGTATTCCTCGGGCTTCCTACATTGGAATTCAAGCTCCAATTCTGATATAGTTATTGCAGTTACTTGCTATATTTTATATGTATTTGCTATTCATCTGGAAAGTGCTTTCTATTAGTGAGTTCTTGTTTTTAAGGTTGGAACCTGGTCGAGTGAAGACGCTAAAAAACAGAAGTCAAGAAAATCCAACAAAGAATCAGAAGCCGGCTATTCAGAAACATGGGGAACAGAGAGCTGGAATGATGATGTATATCATCTGTTGCTGTTTATTTGCTCATTTATCTGACTCCTCTAATTCAATGTTTTATTTCCATCAGCTGTCAGAATCAAGAGTGTTCCAAGCTCAGAACGTTCAAATGCCTGTTCAACCCGTCACCGGTAACATGCCTGACCGTGTCCCTTCTCAGAATGCAGTAGACGCATCCTCGAACCACTTACCTAATACAGCGCCTCAAATGGGAGACAGAATTGATTTGGGAACACTGTTCAAGAAGAGTGGTAATGCATTTCTGTATGCCTTGGACAAATGTTCGCATTGTTTTTACTGCTACTGTATCACGTTATTGGTGATTTGATGATATATCTTGCAGGTTCATCAAATTTGCAAGGACCTACGACTAATGACATCATTCCCAGCTATGGAAACTCTGCAAATATGGGTTACGGAAGCTCGGGTTCCAACCAAACTGTTCAGCCTCATGTTGCCCCTGATGTCATTCAACAATTGCAGCAGCAGAGCCAGGTATAGGATATGTTTTATTGATATATCAATTTCCAATTCAGGGGAACATGAAAAGAAGAATATCAAGTTTGAAAGCAGAGTAAATACTTGATTTAATTTCCCAAGTACTCTCCTCCATGGAGCCATGTTTGGCATATATCTTTCAAAACACTCTTAATCACGATATGAAAGTTGTGTTCTGGGATAGATAGAAATATGCATAGGTTTTGTTGCATTATTGTTCGAAAATTGTTATATCGTATTCTAAAGTAGTTTAAGATAATCCTCAATAAACTGTATAAAATTCTGACCTGTTACAGGCCTACTCCCAAACAGCAACAGTCATCCATGGATAGGTATGGTACGGCTGTAACAGATATTTTCATATGTCGCTATTGCAGAAAAGACTAAACTACAAAAGAAACCTGTGCTTTGTAGCTTTAAACCATTCTGCTAGAGAACTGTAACTCTTCTATGTCATAGATTCACAACAGTGAATTTAAATAGAGGAATTACTACAGCTTTTGCTGTAGATCGGTATTGTCATACTCTTCCATACTATCCCTTGC
This sequence comes from Halocynthia roretzi, assembly GCA_013436055.1. Classification (NCBI taxonomy): domain Eukaryota; kingdom Metazoa; phylum Chordata; class Ascidiacea; order Stolidobranchia; family Pyuridae; genus Halocynthia; species Halocynthia roretzi. The sequence continues at coordinate 110,612 of QRAM01000019.1, read as the reverse complement.
CAATGCCTAACCTGCAACACTAAAGTATTATAGTGACTGTGCCATTCCTACTGAATGTCCTCTGTAATCTTAAATGTTAGTAACTGTCGCCCACAAAGTCAGGATATGCAAGTATTTAGAAATCCTATAGCAGTATTCATCACTCATTGCAAACGTTTGTTGATGTCCGAATTCCTCTAATATTTCAGCGGTTTAGCCATCCATATGTACCGTATTGTATATATAGGCTATGGTAATGACTGCCTATTTCTGGTCTCTAACAATAACTTCTTCTTCGCAGTCCAATTCTCTCTTCAGCGAAAACAAACAAAGTGGTCCGCCTGCCACATCGCGACTGTTCTCTGGTTATGAGAGATCCCAACAACAGTCACAGTCTGGATCACAGGGTCTATATGATTCCAAACAGCAACAGTCATCCATGGATAGGTATGACTGCAACAGTTATTCTCATATGTCGCTATTGCAGAAAAGACTAAACTACAAAAGCAACTTGTGCTTTGTAGCTTTAAACCATTCTGCTAGAGAACTGTAACTCTTCTATGTCAGAGATTCTCAACAGTGAATTTTAATAGAGGAATTACTACAGTGGATTTCCAGCGTTCTCTATATTGGAATTCAAGCTCCAAATTTGGTATATTCAGTGCAGCTATTTGGTATATTCTATATGTATTTGCTATTCGTTTTAGTCCGTTTGCACAATTCAATGGAAAACTTGCTCATAATCAGCAACCAAATCCATCTCAATCTTCTTTTCTGGACTCGTTCAGCGGACTCAAATCACAGAGCATGCAGCAGGGTGGCATGCTTGGACAGTTGACTGATTTGTCAAGCAAACAGTCTGCATTGTCTTCCTACTCTCAGGTTTTTGTTTCTTTCCTTATATATCCCTATTTTACATGATATAAATTGTACTCCATACTGTAATGTGACTATCCTTGTCTAGATTTTGCACTCTATATTTTCTTTTTCTTTGTGTTACAGGTTAGACAACATTCAAACCAGGCTTCTGGCAATTCCACCCTCAATAATTTTTCACAAGGCCAGCAACAGCAAGCCACAGATGCTGTGAAGGCTTCGGTTAGAATTTCCTACGCTTGCTATACTTTGCGGAAAACCGATTAGTTATCAAACCATCTATTTTATTAATCAGCTTGGCCTTCCTGTTGGTGAAGTAACAACATTGAATTCCATGTCATCAAGACAAGTTCCACCTGGTTTAGTGCCCCCTCAGCAGAACAGTTCCCTGGGTAGGTTGTCCCCATCGAACGTGCAGGCAGTTGCTCCGGACACAAAGACCGAGCCCCATCTGTCTTTCGGGTCTCCTTTGCCGCCCCAACTAAATCAGCAAAACAAGCAGCAGAGACGAAAGATGCCACCGCTGCATTCGAAGGCATGGTTACATTTTATTTTATGCATACAAATTCAATTCTGTCGATTTATTCCGCCGATATCGTTTTGGTCAAAAGATATCCTTATATTATATCTTTTAAACCTTCATTAGATCCCTGCTTCAGCTGTCGAAATGCCTGGAAGCACTACGTTCAACACGAAGGAATATGCGAACTTTTCGTTGCAATTCGGTGCAGACGATTCAACTTCACCACTGGATTCAACTTTGCAAGCGCAGAGTTATGGTGTGGCTATCCCACAGAACGGTCAATCTGGTGTTATTTCGCAGCATAATAGTTTATTTATGAACAAGTAAGCAAGTGTTATTGAATAAACAACTTGAAGGCACTGTACTGTAGGTATCTGGGCTGTGTAGTTGGTAAAGATGTACCCCCACGCTGACTCGAACTTGATGTTAATGCTAATATAATGCGATTTCGATTTTTTTTTGAAATTTCACAAATACTAATTCCATTGACCCACTTCTTCTGAATGTATTTTATTATAAACGAAAATCTGAATTTCAATTGGAATCAGCTTGTTCCAGTTGTTTCTCTGAATTGCAAGCTGTTCCATATTTTCATCCTGTTGCGATATGATTTTTTCCCTTGGTTGGTTGAGAACCTGGTTTCTTGAATTCACTTAGAAATTATTTTTTAGTGATGTTGCCAACGCTAATTCAGTCAATGGGCATATCTCAACTGGTGCTCCAGATTCTTCCCTGTTCAGTCAGAAGGTAACCATAGTCTACATATGTCTTACAAATGTATTCCTCTTTATTTATAAGAGAACCAATGTTTTTCTTATTAAAGATGTCATCCGATTCTGTTAGTCGGAATAACCAGACTGAATTGAACAATGCGGAAAACACAAGACTGTCTTCGCAAAGGTTGTCTGAATGTAAGTGAGAGAGTTGTCCATTTCTTTTTTTGTACTATACTCGGTCAATTGGATTTCTCTCTTTTCAAAGCTGTAATAGCCTCAAGCATTCCTGATCAAACATCAAGAATACCTCCTCCTGGCTTATCCATGCCCACATCGTCATCCCGCCAAACCTTGGGAAATTCGGCTCACATGGGAACGGGCCACCTCGGGCCATCGTTTCAGCCCAACGCTGAGCACATTGGTGGAAGCCATTCATTGGAATCTTCCCATGACCCGTCTTCGAGGTAGGCGTCGCTTGTGTTTCCTATCTTGTCGTCGGTGCTTTACATAAAAAATATCTATTTCACATTTTCAGTTTGAGCTCCAATTTTTCCCAAGTCCATTCATTCTATTCCTCTTCTCCCTCTCTTGGTGTTCAGAAACAGTCCCAGCAGATGCAGTCTGATTTATCCGGTTCCGCAGGTATTCCAGTCGTCTGAACTTGCTATTTCTCTATGTAGGCTCTTAGTTGCCAGCACGGTATTTCTATGGTGTCAGTGACTTCCGTGTAGTTCTGACTAGTCAATACTGTGCAATATCAAATTGCTATACCTAGCATGGAAATTCAGGACAAGTTTACGTGAGACTCCATATGCTTGTAGTATTAATTCCATACAGCCTGATATTGTTTTGAATTGTGGATATTTTCTTATGTGCATTTTTAGTTAAACAGATATAATATAATTTTCAGGACGGAGCCTCCGTTCTCCTGTTCCTACTTCAAGTTTGCCTGGAAGTTTGCAGTCGTCGCCTATGCCCCAGAGCAAAATGATGCACACATCCAATACTCCAACTAAAGATAAAACTAACGGTGGAATGGGAGTAAGATTGCTGTTTTTATCTTCAAACAATCTGTTGTACTAGTCTTAGTAGTTTGGGTTTTGATTTATCATGTCTTTTACAGTCGGTCTCTTCTTCAATGGATTCCAACATGGCTTGTTTAGCAACAAGTCTAAGTCAGGTGAACATCCCATCCACGTCCCTGCAACATGTCCCTCACCACCACGGTGGTCCTGCTCTATCGGCCCAAGGAAGTGGTACTGGAGGAGGAGGGATTTCCATTCTCAATCCCGTTTCCATACTACCCTCATTGCCATCCAGTAGCGCCTCCCCTTACTCTTCTTCGCTGTCTGCGACGGCCAACCGTGGCATCCAAGACACTACCTCGGCTTCCTCTAACATCGGTGGTGCGGGTTATGGATCTACGCAGCAAGATTCCATGCCATCGTTCAGTTCTTATCCTTCTACCACGTCTAGTTCGCCTTACAGCGCCGTATCTTCTGTCAGTTATTCACAGCCGTCTCAGCAATCTTCAGTTGCGACGGTCGGCATGGGTGGATCCAACATCTCTGTTGTTAGCACAAACAGTCTTGGAGGTTTCGGTACGTACTCTATATATACTATTCAGTCTTTAGTATAGTCTTTGAATAGCAAAGTTTATGAAGATTGGATATAATGCAATTCATAGTGTTGTGATAGAATGACTTTTTCAGCTGATATTTTTCCTTGAGTCTAAAACTTTACCAGTTCCCAGAAAATAGCATAAACAATAATATTAACTTCTTGCAAGTCAAATTAATGTTGAAATCAATAATTTCCAATAAAAGAAAGTAACCTGGAATGATTATTTTATTTCTTTGTAGGTTAATAATATGTGTTTTTATTATTGTAGCATCATCCAAGACCTCCCATTTAGCGTCGAATAAGCTTCCACCGAATGTTACACCCAGCGTGACCACTCCCATTCTTCAGAATCAGTATGGTATTCCGATGGCTGGGCTTATGCCTTATACGGTGAGATCTTCTCGCAAAATATAACAATAATCCTTCTATTTATGTCTCTGTGAGCTAACCTTCGTAATGCTATGCTCAAAATTATGTGATATTTATTCCAGCCTGACATGTATGGCTATGACCAACTACTTTTGCAGTCCAGAGTCATAAATCATCCTCTGGTAAGTAAGCTAAACTAAAAATCATTGCTTATACATTTTTTTACTTTCTAAATATTTTCCTGCTTTCACGTTAAGAATTATTACGACATGTCCCACTACCATAGCAACACACAGTCTGCTGGGATTAACAACAGAGATTCCTCCTCTGGAATGGGGCAGACATCTGCTGGTCAAGGGTAAGAGAACTATGTCCTAAAGAAATTTTTAAGAATTTAGAGGGTGTGAATTATAATTTTACTAAAAATTGAGCTCTATCCATATAACTGAATTATTAAGAAAAATTTTAAAATGAAATTTTAGAAAATTCAACAGGGGTGAGCCCACAAGCCCTACTCCGAATGCGTCCCAGTTATCTCTTGCCGGTTCTATGGGTTCAGCGCTGTCGCAACATAACGTTTCTGCAGGCCAGCAGAATCCTCAACTGAAAGGTGCTGTAAATATTGGCACCACAAATACTAGAATATAATTATGACTCAATAGTCTTGTAACTCAAGTGATTTTAATCCATGTGATGAGTATTGAACTTTCGCTCTACTGAGCCCTGATGATGTTCTAAATTCTGATGGATGTCATTTTTGAAAGAAAGTAATGTTATTTGATGTATAATTTGTTACTTAGGCTAATTTTCCAAATTCAAATTTACTGTTATTGAGTTTAATTTAGGTTTCATTGATATTTTTCTATCCAGGGTCACAGAACGCTGGACATCACTCAGCTCAACAGCAATACCTTGGGGCGATGCCAGCCTATGCCGGTTATGGTAGTTTGCCATACTATGGTCTGGGAATGCCAAGTACAGCCGGATTTCAGTACCCCCCCACCATGTTTGCTGCTGCAGCAGTAAGTCTACTAACAGGATTATATTATAGGTCACCAATCCTTGAATCTAAAACCTCTAAGACCGGATACATTTCGGATTTCCAATTGAAAATATATACATGCCGTGTATCCCGATAGAAGCGGTTCTCAGGAACAGGTTGACTTTCAACTAGGTTTTGAGCCTACAAATATACCAGTATTGTAGTAGCTCTACAGACCCTTTGAGGCATTAGTTCCGTTGAGTAATGTCTGGCACCAAACTGAGATTCTTCTGTACAGATGATGTCTGTGAGAAAAGATTTTCAGTTATGATGGTTTCAGATCATGATTGGCGATCTGTATTACATAACATGACATTTCAAATAAATATGATTATAACCATGTATGTCCTATGAACACAGATGCATCAAGCACCAAAACACTCTGTCAACACAACTACTGGATTCCAGCAACCAAATGCAGGCTTTAGTCATTCTTATTCGTCAGGTGAATATTCAAGAGCTTCTTGCCAGACAGTCTTAATGTGACCCCAATCTAAATTTCGTAAATTTAAAATACTAGAGATATCTATATTCTCTCTATATATATTCAAGTGAATTCCTCCCTCTATCACCAATTAAAGCCTAATATTAAAGCGCTTTTCAAAAATTGTATCCAATAATATGCCTTAGAGTTTTTGCTACCTATTTTTTATATTATTAATTAGATTACACTAATTGCAATGTATTTCCTTTAGCCTCCATGACGTCTTCTGCTAGCGGGCTGCCGGACCTGCAGGGATCCAACTTCTCCAAGAATCATACCGTATGTTTAATATTTTCATCTTCAGTTCAGAAAAACATTTTGGACCGTACAACTGTTAAATATCTCGCTAACTTCGCTTGAAATTAAAATTAAAACGATCTGTGTAGATTAATAATAATTCAAATGCTAGAAAGGCCAGACTTTCCCTTTGCTACAATTCATGTTATGTACTATTATATTTTTCCACTTTAGTCTGCTTTTGACAAACAACAAGGGTTCCACCAACACACAAATACACCTCCACCGTTTAATATCCAGGTACATTAATGAATTTCTAGAAATTGAAAAAAGGTTAATTGCAATGCAAATCAAGTTTTTATTTATACCAGGCACTCACAGCTGCAGTGGCGGCTGGTAGTGGAGCCGGGACCGGTGGCGGCGCGCCTGGTTTAAGTCCTTATGCTGCTGCCCCGTATATGACAATGTTGCAACCTCATCAGGCCTCCCAACAGCAAGCTATTCACCTTCTACAGCAACAACATCAGGATGCGTCGGGCGGACAGTCCGGTGCCTCACAGCGGGGCTTGGTATGATGAGATGCCATTAATGCATTGCCATTCTTACTTGACCTGCAACTTGAATTGTCTTTTCAGGGATCTAATAGTATGGCAAAATCGGCCAACAAGCCGAGCAGTTACGGGAGCGCCAGCTCGGCGTACTGGGGAACTTAGAGGGAGCCGGACATATAGTGAAGCTAGTTGGTTTGCCAATAATGATAGATAGCCCTGGCATATTATAGATTACCGTTAACTCGTAAAAAAACAAAGCACTACTTTGATTCTCATATTGGGAAATTTGTACGATTCTTCTTCACTGATCTTTGTTATTTCGCTCTTTGTAGTTTTGCTAGGCGATTACGTATAAGCAAACAAGATGGACATGCTCTGTATTCTATCACAAATGAATTTTTGTACGCTCGATATTGTTGTTAATATTATTACTAAGTATATCTGCTTCAAAAAAAAGCCGACGCGTTATTGGATTGAAAGCTGTGTTGTTGTGAATATTTTTATTTTTGTGGTTTGCGTACCCCCACATTTTGTTGTCGTTAGTTTCCAGCTTTTGATCGTAGCAACTCGTCTCTTTAGTTGTGCCGCTTTTTGTCTTGCATATGTCAGTGCTTTATGAAGTCGGGACGTTTCGTTGATGCGTGTTTAATGACCATCTATGGAACCATTTTATTCTTCTGTGTTCCGAAATCCTGAAGCTAAGAATTGTTTGTACTGTTGCTGTACAGTCAAGCAATTCTTTAGGCCAGTTGAAAATCCTTCAACAATGGTACATACATGTAAGGTTTGGATGTCTGTTCATCAGTGTTGTAAAAAGTTCTCAACCCTGTATGTATTGTGCATTGTTTCTTAACACATTAAAGTGGGATTCTGGACCATCTTCATTTCATTGTGCATTCATTAAACTTGGTTTTGGTCATACAGTTTGCGTAGAAATTCAAAGAATTGTGTGTGGCTTTGAAAACCATGATTCTTGTTGGATAGCAGAGGATGAGAAAAACTACCTGAAAACACCACAAACAGTGGCAGCTTATTGAAGCAAAAATATTTAGGTCTATATAGAGATTTCAGTGTATTTATGCATGCATAGTGCTATGCTAGGAATCATCAACACTTGAAAAGACCAGGAATAAGCTGAGCAGATTAAATGGATAGCATATAGTATAATTAGCAGCACAGGGGAGTTCAATCTGGAACTGGAAGGTGGTTTCTTGGATCATAATTCTGTAAGGAGAGTGATAAAATTCAGTTTCACCTTTTCTTTGTGCTCCATGTGAGTTGATATTGTGGTTGGATGGAGGAGAGCTAGTGCTCCGATCAGGTTGGGCTCAATAACATCTCTTTCTGTTGTTTACCTTTGGTCAATGGTTGTTTACCTTTTTACGTTGCTGAAAAACTCATTCAATGTCTTCCGATCTACTTGGATATCCAGGCCACTACTAAGATCTCGATCTCTCAATGAATAGATGCTACAAAATTTCAGGGAACACCGACTAAGAGAAAATAAACAGTGAAAGTAATTTAGTTTTATTTTCAGAAATCATTGTCTCAAGATATTTAAGAATGTTCAGTTTATTTACAGCTTAAAAATGCTGACATAAACAGCTGAATTCACATGTAAAAATATGCAGTGGAAGAGCTCGAGAGAAATAACCAGGACAGTTAACAATCTCATCAGTGCTAGTTTTCTAGGTAGTGCAAAATACCATGAAAGGAATCAGATTAGATCCAGCGCGAACTTAAAAAATAATAACACAATAAAAAGATTGATGCCGTACTTTCGGGCAACGTTAATTAAGAGTTGAATTCAAGAGTTCATTAACATAGGTTATCAGTGTGTAGAAATATTAAAAGTCGACAGTAACAAAGCTAATAATAATAACTTCAAAATTAAGAAAAAATTTCATTATGGCATACTGTAAAGACAATCTGCTATAAAAATTATGCCTTCCCGACGATAGTGATAGTGTTGTTCGTATTCGCTTCTGCGCTGTGTTCTTGTTCCCTAGGTCGAACCGATAGGATTTCTTTTGTGCGTAAACAATTGTCACAAGCCCAGAGCGCCAACTCCTCGCTCCTGAGGCAATTGTAGGCAGTTGGAGTCAAACCAGTACACGTTCTGTGATACCAGGAGCTGCAGCTTGCTAAACAGCATATGCAGTCATCAATTTTGATTTCCTGATTACATAGGACACAGGTTTGAGGTAAAGTAGGTGGAACGGCATGTGGTGCCGTCGTACCATTACTGGTCGGTAACACCATCTTACTGTTTGTCCCTAAAGAATTAAGTTTGTTTTTATCTTCTGTTTCACTTGCATTTGATTTGCTGACTTTCGAATCGGCCTTCGCATCGGAATTCGTTGTTCTGGCTTTCCGTTTCGATTTGGGAGTCGTGCTTCTATTGCTATCACCTTTGCCATATTTAGTTTCAGATTTATTACTAGAGGTTTTTCTAGCAGGCGGATGCGGCTGATTCAAGGCCACATTTGGCTGGGTCGCTGGTGTACATGGACGAGTCAGTAACTTCATATTCCCTGGCTGCATCGCAATGTGCATGCCGTGCATGTTCATGCCAGGCCTAGGGCCTGACATTCTCTCAGAATTTATTTCAACAAACCTATTTGTCATAGGCATACGTGACGGGCCACGATACGGCCCAGGATGGGAGTGACCAGGCATACCAGGATGAATCATCATCGGGCGATTATAACTGTACCCAGTCGGAGACATCCCTTGAGGTTGATGCATCGGCATACCTTGATATCCTTGCATTATATGGCCGCTGTTGTTGGGAGACAACATTTCCCCATGGTTGGGAGTCCAATTTGGAGGACCGGGGGAACTGTACGGCCTCATGCCCCGATGGGATGATGTTGGTCCCCAAGGAAAAACAGGGCCATGGTTACCCATGCCCAGAGATGGAGGCGATCCCATGCCAGGGCCCCCATGCATTGGGGAATGCATGGAATAACGTGGTCCATGCATCATAGAAGTATTGTTAATTGGAGGATCATCAAACGGATTTGATGCCACTAGATGAGTTGCAGTAGGGGTTGGCGGAGGTAAAATATCACTGCCTATGGGGGAAGTTGCGGAAGAATTACGTGCCTCTTTTGAGGAGGACGCCCTTCGACTCTTTTTCGATTCGCTCCCATCTTTGTTTGTTTTCTTAGGCATATTTTTTAAGCCTTCCTACATTGGTATTACAGTAATATGATTTTGACCCAAACACCATAGGCCTTTTTAGGTCAAATTGCACTTAAGCCACACATCTAGACATGAAATAATAATAAACAAATGTGCCGTGCTAGTCATAACAGCCATATATTTTAGGTTTCAGGATCCTATACTATTAATAAATCTGTTTTGTTGGACCATATTCTGTGTATATTTACATTTAATATTTACGGGGGACGTTTATGAATATGAAATAATATTCAATTAAAATAAGTAAACAAAGGTCTAAGTCAAAATTTTTTGTTCACAGCAGTCGCATGTGCTTCGTGGGCCACTGTTTGGCCACATTCGGTACTAACGCTACGCCAAGGATTGAGGTTAGCTATCACATTAAATATGTGAATTGTCTCATTCATCTCACTCGATTTTTTTTTTATATAATGTACCACTGTCTAAAAAATAGGTATTAACACACAAGAACCTCAAACTTGATTTATTATTTCGAAGTAGGCAAGATATTTTTAAACTTTTCATACTCCCATGTTTTTTTTAATACTCCAGTGACGTAATGCTCCTCCCGCAAATTGTGAAATCTTCACGCGTGAGTGAATAATATTGATCACATGACTACAGAGTAAAATTGCGCAGCAGTTTGTTACTAGCTGCCGCTTTTCCCAAATCGTATTCTCGTTTAAAGTTATTTTTTACCTGGATCATATACATTATAGCTTGATCTAATAGTAGAATTTCGGAATCGCTGGTATATTTGACCTCACTTTTTTTCATTTATTTCGCAAATCCTTTAACAGTTTATTCACGATATGCTTGGCAGATCGTGGACGTTGTTGGTATTTCGGATCGATAGGATTTAGAAATCAAACACCAGTAAAAATCGATAATCGGTAGAGCAGGTATACCAGTGACTATTATTAATATTTTGTATACTGTCAGTAAAATGGTGCAGTGGATAAACAATTGGCAAAAGCAGGCAGGTATTACTAAACTGTAGGGAACTCGTCACTCTCCTCAGTACTCTAGTCTGAATGAATGTGCCCACCATTACGGTTAGAGGCTTGTATAATCGATGAAAAATAAGTAATGTAAGATTTAGAATGGCTTGGAAACTCTATGTAATATCCCTGAGAACATCCCTGTCCCCACCCCTAGTAATTAGTTACACAGTTTCCCTTTTTTGCTCTACTATATGACTTTCATGCTTCTCTATATTTTAGTACAGTCTGATTTAGTTCAAGTTTCTTAACAAGAATTGTAAAATTTGTTTAATCAAACATTTGTTCTGTGACATGTTCCTCAGCATTGCACATGTAATGTAGTGGAAAGAAAATTGACAGTCGCTGGAGTCTTTTTTGTTTTATTTTCGAAGATCATAAAATTGTATAAAAGAGAGGAGTTTGAAAATGTCTGCTCACGCTTTGCCAATGTTGTATTTCAACCTTGGAGGAGAGATGCTGTATGTACTGGATCAGCGACTGAGGGCGCAAAACGTAGAACAAATGAAAGGCAAAAAAGTCATGGACGACATAGTCAATACTATGTTCAACAGTAACTTCATGGAGGAGCTTTTCAAGCCGCAGGCGATGTACACGAGACACTCCATGAGGACAATCTTTGACCGTCTGGTTCATTCTTCCATAATGAGAGTAGATTCTGATAGCATGGAGAAGTTATATGATCTCATGATAATGGCATTCAAATATCAGACCGTGAAGTGCAGTAACCCTAAGGATCTATTGCAGGTCACTGTGAATCACCTTGATAACGTACTGACATTCGTGTCTTCCAATTCAGCTGTCAGAAAATCTGTTACCGATATATTCCACAGGACGGTTGACCTTTACAGCGACATGTCGGTGGGTGAACTTGTAACGATAAAGCAGTTTATATTGGCTTTTCTACAAGATTCCAGGAACAAAGTGTCTATCTTCGTTAATTCCAACTCACAAAACCAAGACGGCACATTCGTCATCCCAACATCGGGACCGGTCCCATTCGGTAGTGACGTCCCGGGATTGATTCATTACCTAAAGGAGAAACAAGATGATAAATTCACAGTGGGTGCTTCGTTCGGCAAGTGTAAGTTGGCAGATTATTCCTCGGTCAGAATCGGTGGTCCTCGATGCACCAATCTCGGGACCAATCTGTACGCGAACGACTACAATTATGACTTGGTCACACAGAATTCGTACCAGTTTTCTCACCAAAACTTGGCTAAGGCTGAGCTAAACCTGCTCGCAGATTTGGTGGGTTCTACGAAGACTGTAGATAGAGGAGAAAGTTTCACACTGAATTTGTTCAATGATAATGAATCTAATGATAATGACACGACAAAAGCAGCCACTGTTGCCCCTGTAGAAAGTTCCTGTAACACAATTTCGATTGATGCTGTAAAGTCGGGTCGTGAAGAACTGTCAAAAATCATGAGTGATTTCACTATAACTCCGAGTAAAAAGGATAAAAGTAATAAGAGTGATCTGTTATCTCTAATGGATGACACATAATGAAATTCACACGGTGGAACTTCTTTACTCCTCGTTCAATGCCAGACATTTTGGAAACACTCTAGTATAGCCTGTCTTTTATATTTTGCACACATTACACCATAGCAGCTTTTATTTTCACTTTTGATATCTGGTTTATTGAATAATCCAATTTGAAATTCAGAAACAATTTTATTCAACCAAGTTAAAAGTCTTTACTTCAAGTTACCTTTTATAAAACAAATTGTTTAAAATAGATATAATAGTATATTTTGGCTACATAAACAAGATTTCTCAGGATTAGTGCAAATAATGTTCTTTAATTTTATCACTTGAAAGATTTGGTCCACAGATATGCAGAGTAGTAATCCATTGCATTGTTTGAAATGTAATTGAATTTTACAATAATATTGCTGCAAGAAACAGTATTTTCATAAATAATAAAATATTTTATATAAAAAACAGTTAAAATAACTCATAATATAAAATAACATAAATTTTCAGTGATTTAGATGGGTGGTTCTATAGCTGTTACAGTTCTACTCCCTATAATTCTTCTTCTTGCTTAATCGATTGGTAAATGTTTGATCTAGGTGGCTCTTTCTCTCTCTTCAACATGCATAGGATGAAGAAAATCAACCCAAAGAAGAATATAATTATTAGTACGAATATTCCAAGGCTATCCCTAAGGTGGAATGAGCTTTGTTCAACCTGACAACTTTCGGCTCTGTTCTCTGGTATCAACTTTTGCGAGATGTTAACAAATTTTCCAAATTCACAAGATTCCTCGCAATGATAAAATTTTAAGCGCATTGGATTTTCTGTCCTCGAATATTTGTAATAGATCTCAACATAGTACTTATTGTCATCTTCGTAAAGTTCAAACATGATACAACTGGCATAAACTGGCTGAATCCAGTTGTAATTTCCGATCGTCACCAGCAAAGCCGTCAGTGTGGTATCATGAGCGGAGTATGCGATCATCGATAAATTTGAAGTATGTTCTATGCAAGCTGTCATATTCATGATTATTTCTTTAAGCAAGAACCCGCCTTGCATTTGTGACATAATATTTCTGTATTTGAATTCGTAATCTGTGAACAGTAATCCCATATCTAAACCGTTCATTGCCATTAGCTTTTTCATAACATCTGGTGTGGCCCAGTCCGGCAGTTTGAATCCATTTGATTGCAAACAAAACAAATTGTCTGAGACATGCCAAATTGAATTTAAACAATACTTTACTGAAGAGCCAGTATAATTAGTTATTTGGGAATAGAATTCACTATTTTCTTCTTCGTATTTTAGGTACCATGGTGACTGTTGGATCATTTTCCGAATTTCAACGTATTTAGGACAATCTCTATCCGGGTATCTCAGCAAAGTATCCAGCGGTTGTGGCACAGTGTGTACAGGGATTGGTTGCCATCTGGTATCACTGCCATTCCACAATGCTTCAGCAGACACCGGGGTATACCAACCATCCAGATTACATTCTGCACTCATAATAGTTCGATCTAAGTCAGTGCTACGAATGTAAATTTCACTTCTTCTGTATTCTGTTCTTAGGATGCCTCCATACCTTGTGCGAAGGAACCTGCCTAATTCATATTGCTGGTGCATCCCACTTTTAGTCAGCTGTCCATATCCATTCACCCATATATCTTTGTCTTTGTACGGGTCATTGGGATAAGTTTCCATGTAAGAACGGTCTCCGTGGCGCCATACGACATTGGCAAAAAGTAGTTTTTTCCCAACGATGTTACGATTTAATTTTAAAATTGTTAACAAGGTTAGATAAATATATCTGTATTTAACATTCATTTTCAGATCTGTGAAACAGAACACGGACAATCATAAGATGTAACTCGATAGATAAATTATATCAACTCAAATCTTTCAAAGATGCTCTCTCGTAAATTCTTCGTTAAATGAAGAGGCATATGACCTGGCCTAAAACATGAGCGGGTTACCAGCTAACCGACACGTATGTCGCCAGACGTTAACGTCCTATTCTACAGGAAATCCGGAGAAAAAGACGTTCTCTATATTTTATGTCTGACAGCGACAGCAGGCGGGCCAAACGTTTACGTTCTATTCTGTAGGAAATCTGGAGAAAAGCGTTCTCTGAATTTTATGTCTGACCGCGAAAACAGGCGAGTAGGTAATTATATCGTGGGCTAAAAGAATATTTCAATACTCAGTCAGAAATAGCTATGCAAAAACAGCCCAGATGCCATGGTTGCCATACATGCCTAATACCACCAAAACAGATCAAGTCACAACAACCACAAACCATTGAAACTGATCTAGTCAGTGCAATGAACCGTAACGGTGAAATACTAAATATGCGTTGCAATTAGTAAATGAATCACAGCCGTTTACCCACAGATAATAACATAGTCTCTAAATACTGACTATATAGAGACTATTGTAATACATAAGTTATCACTAAACGCGTTGCTTAACATCCTGTTATATATTATCAATGGTTTACCGCCGTAAAATAATTCTGTATCATCCGTCAATCCATAAATCAAATGATTTTATGAATCCAAGAATTATTCAAAAACTCATTTATTATGCGACATTCTGGTATCGAACATCCATGGATGAAGTTTATCAACTAAGGAAATTTCAGTTTCCGTTGGAATTTTTTACCACTACAATACGTAATATTTTGCAGCATGACTGTTCTGGGCGGGACTTGCAATTTTGCCAAAATATTCTTAAATGGATGACGTCTTCATTCTCGTCACGGCTCACGGAACCTTTTTCTATGATATCTCCACTATAAGAAATTATTCCATGAATAATAAAGCCGGAACGTAAAAATATGTCAATTAAGAAAAGTATCGGTGATACGTAACAGCAATTAGCATTAGTTAATAGTACTCCTAGATTTCCGCGTGGCATAGATTAGGTATTCAGTATTTATGAATTCCAAATCTGGAATAAGTTTTTGGTTGGAAAACTAGATGCCAAGTCACAGACAGAATATTGTTGCAGCAATAGTTATATCAGTGATCCGTGAACTTTTTTCAGAAGGAGTAATTTGGCCGGAGAATTGAAAATCTTAGAAATCGGAATTAGTAACTATTGGTAGATGATGTCAGTGGGTAAAAAGAGTTATTGCAACAAATAACGAAACAATAAAAATAGATAAGGTTTCTATAAAAGTGAGTGAATATTAAATCAATATTAGAGTGACTTCACGTTTTTGCAGATTCTAAATTAAATATGAAAATGGGCGAATGCCAACTACTACAGAAAATACAAAAGCAAAACGTGAATATTAGTGACTAATAATTATGTATTTCATATAAATAAGGTTTTTGTCTTAAAATAAATAAACTGAAATTGAACTTGTTAAGCATATCCTAATTACTCTTTACATCCACTCTACTGTACGATTCATTTTAATTAATAAAAAATCTGCATGAGCACCAATTTCAACCCTATATTGGTACGGTTCTAAGCTAAATAATAATTCAGTTTACCTAACTTACTAAATTTATGAAGATGCAGGGAAACATTAGGAAACTCTTTGTTAAATAATTAATCTATTCTATGGAAAAGAATTGGATTATTATATGTGTAGTTTTCTGTCAGTTTTAGTTTGATATGTCCTTTCACATTGGTGAAATATCTATACGATATCAGAGTGAATATTAGATAACAAAAGACGATTCAGATCGAAGAACTTGTGAAATATAACATAATGTGCCATGCAAGTTTACAATCTTGGTTATTGTGGCTGTGACTTGATTCTACCTTGTGATTTGATTTGACTGTTGCTGTGATGCACTAAAAGTGACTCTGCTTAGTAGTGTTTTATTTACAATATAGCTTACTCATTTATTTGATATATGCAGTTCATGATGAGTTTTAATTTTCTCTGATTCATCAGTTTACAAGTGATATTTGCGATGCATTAGTCCACGTTCAGATTTCACTTTAACTATATAGTGGCGAGATGAAAGGGGATTCTTGATATGCAGTAGCGATTCTGCATGACTCCATGACTCCATGACTATATCTGAATATCTTTATTTAGTTTATTCTAGTTTTATTCAGAGTTCAGAGAAGACAAAAGTTTAGTTTGATATACAGCTATATTAGTTTTTCAAACTTTAATGCAATTCGTCAATAAGGCTATATTTCTAATAGGTTCATCTTTCATCAATGTAATTTGACTTTATCTAAATTCATAGCTATGTTAAAGGAGAACTGCCTGAATTAATCGGATCATATGTTTTGTAACAGCATTGCTGTTTTGTGTTCATATGGATAGACTTGTGGATTACTTTGTAGTGATTGGATATGATTTCGAAGGAAAAGGTGAAGTATATTAAATTTTATGAATTCTTAGTAATTTTTGTTGGATGCATCGTTAACATTCTTTGGTTATATGAGATTTCCAGTTCCAGTTTTTCAGAATAAGGGAATGTCTGAAGCAGGTCATAGCTTCTAAACAAACAATACACAATGAATTTTATGGACATGAGTTTTATATTTTATTTCACTGTTTGAATGTGATAACTAACAGAATGTGGTCACTGAGCTTTTGTTCTCCACCTTGGCAACATTGATTCTGCTTAATCCTGTGGCCCCTCTGTGTGCTTATCCCACTGATCACAGTAGAACTAGTTCAATTCAAAAAATTCAAAAGCTGGTATTTTTGACGTCGTATTCAGTAATTCGATCTCCAGATATCTCCAGATATCTCCAGCTATTTTTGGGGAAAGGAATATGAATTTATTGTATGATTTTATTTATGATTGGATGCTTTTAGATGATCCCAATTGCATTGGCGGTAAAATAATTACAAGAATACCTGAACAAGATTGGGATGATGAACCTTTCATCCAAGGACTTGAGTTGGTAAGTACTTTATCACGATGTGATATGTGATTTTCTAATTGATAGCTTTAAATCTTATCTCGCCTATCTTTATCTCTAGTTCGGACAACCTTCAGGATGGTATCTGACGAAAGAGAAAGAGGCCCCAAAA
Organism: Halocynthia roretzi; assembly: GCA_013436055.1. Lineage (NCBI taxonomy): Eukaryota > Metazoa > Chordata > Ascidiacea > Stolidobranchia > Pyuridae > Halocynthia > Halocynthia roretzi. Next base: position 93,523 of record QRAM01000019.1, on the reverse strand, counting down.
TTCTTCGTTTCCGTACTGACAGACACTTTGGGAAAAAGACACTACTGCGCCGTCCTTTCGTTCTCCGAACCTATCAACATTAAAAGTAATAGGCGGTCCGTCTCCCCTCGTACGTCTCCTAAACAAGCTCTTGACAAGACTTCGAATAACAATGACGAGAAAGACAGAGATTTGCCATCACCACAAAATGTAAATTTCGCAGAAGAAATTGATGAATCCATGTGCCAAGTAGAAACACAGCAGGAAAATGCTCTAGTCAGCGAACTGAAAGTGGCAAGCAGCGAGCCCACGAAAATGCAAACCGAGGATGAGGAATATTCCCCAAAATGCCTTGTTTTAATATCAAGACATCAGGATTTTTCAGTTTTTAGGGTAAGACTGGTAATATGTATATATTGCTCTGAAAGACTACACAATGCGACTGGAAAGTAAAACTTGCTTATTTTCTTTAACGTCGTTGAAATGTGTGATATTTTGTCTATATTGTGAACAAAATAACATTAGTAGGAGGATACACAATTTTAAACTTTGGCCTTTTCCACTGCGGATCAACATTAAGCTAAATTTGAACTGATGAGCTGACCTCATAACCTAAAATATTATTTTGACAATTCTATGGTTTGGATATAATATAGTCAAACAGCGTACGCTGATCATAAATAATATGTCTGATATATTGAATCAATCACAAGATGCTTAATCATAAACTGCTAGAACCTAGAATATCACATCGAGATTGTTATGGATTCTCTACCACCATTGTTTTCATGGAAAATATGGTCTTCCCTTATATGCCCAAACAAAAATGGTCCTTCATTAGTTAGTAGTACATCTATGATATTCTTGTTTCACACACATTACATACCAGAGTTGCATTCCCCAGTGAGTCATCAAGGCTCTGTATACTCCCTCGGTAGTTTCGATAACATGGGGAATAGATATTTATAGATGTGAGTATATAAATATAACATAAGAAATACCCTTTGATGGAAGAAAATATTAGTGTGTGACCTCATCTGGTACCAATTTTGCCAATAGGGACATTATTCCTCTTAGAACATAATTCAAGCTCTAAGCTCAAACTTGGAATTCCACCTTTCCTATTACAAGATATGTTCATTTGCCCATTGTAAATAGAAGATTGTTTTTAACAATGTTAACACATTCTTAAACATGCTATAAGCCACTGAGAGTATGTTGATTCATTAGTAGCAACATGCTGAGTTGTTGTGATGCTAAGTTATCATTTTGCTGTATATTTATAGTTACTTAATTTTTGCAGAATTGTCTTGGTGCAATTTACACGGTGTACATTGAGGGTCTCTCTGTTTCCTTGGAAACTGTCATCGCCAATTTGTTATTGGTCACTGTACCTCAGAGAGGCACGTCGATCCACAGGTTTTCCATCGGTGCCGCCGACAAGCAGGTTCTTCAGACGCCGGAATATCAAGAATTGCCCATAACTCGGTCGTCGGTCTCCATGCTTTTGCATCAGCTGGGTAAAGAGATTTGTGTTTTACTTCAATTCATAATTCCCTATTGTAGGTCTGGGAATCAATGTAAACCATGTTGTTTTTTTGTACAGGTATCTTGAACGTTATGAATATCCTTTGCGCTGCACTGGTCGATCAAAAGCTGTTGTTTTATTCTTGTAGTTATTCTAGACTCACCGAATCTTGCAATGCACTTACTGCTCTTATGTATCCATTTACATACAGGTATGCTATTCAAATTATTTGTATAAATTTTAAATATGATAATGAGGATGTCTTGTTTTATCAGTTATCCATATATCCCTATACTACCACGCCGCTTGCTGGAATGCACTTCTTCTCCGACACCTTTTCTAATAGGCGTACATTCAAGTTTTAAAACAGAGCTCCATGACATGGTGAGGACCATCACATTTTCTACATATCGAATAATATATATACAGTCGCCCCTCGCTATATCGCGGTTCACTTATCGCAGATTCACTACATCGCGGATTTTATATAATATTGTATTGTATGTATTTTAATGTAATACTGTATATATTTTATTTCATGGTAAATGCTGTGATGTACAGTACTAGTATGTTTAGGCGCTAAAAGTTTTAAAAAATTAAATAACTGGTCAAATGATTGTTGAAATATTATGTTATGTTTATGAAATGTTAATGAGGTAAATAAAAGTGTATAAATGATTAACAATGGTTCAAAATACATTTAAATATATTCAAATAATTAATTAAAATTGTGGTTTCTACTTCGGGGAGTTTCACCTATCGCGGTTAGGGCGTTCCAGAGCCTCCAACGATAGGTGAAACTCGAGGGATTACTGTATATATATATTCACCTTTGTTTCTTGTCAGCTCACTACAATGTATGTTCTGTAAAATAAAAGTAAATAATTTTTTATCAGATATATTTAAATTATCTTCATTCAACTTTATTTCAATATCATCTCATAACGTTATATGAATTTTTTAATATGAGATACTCATCCGCAAAATGTAATAAAATGAAAGTTGGTACGAAAATGTATTCAGCTATCATTTTAGTCATTTTAGTGACCTCCCAAGGCCACTTGGTCAAGCCTCAAGCCAAGCATTCCTCATTCTGTAATCAGTATCTATTTTTGTTTCAACCTGTAAGGTCGATGTAGTTACAGTGGATCTTGACGGCGGTGTTATCTCTGTACCAGAATGCATTACCATACCGACCATTCCAGAACCATACTACACTCAGGCGGTAGAATTGTTAACAAAGGTAATGGCTCTTATTCGCACGACTGTTACTAAATGTGTATGTTGTATGTTATAGCACTGGCACATTTTCTTTTTCTTAATTATCTTAATTATTGGTATTAAGATATCATGATGTTGTCTTCCAGGTCTTATGCCCCGATCTTGTTGTAGCAGACTACGCTTATCCACCGGAGCAAATCAACACCTCTGAACCAGAAAAATTGGTAAGTAATTAGTGATTGATGTCAATTCCCATTCAGAATTTATTGTAAGATTGTATCATTTCTATATATTCCCATATTTTTCTTCGTACATTGTTCTACCGCCTTTCAAACTCAGGAAATCCATCATCTGCATTGCTATATACAATTCATTCAATGAGATTTCTCTATTTACCGGCATTTGACTCATATTGAATTTCCTTTGCGTGTATGTGGTTCTATCATTTTTCAGTGTTCACTACAGATTTTCTTTAACTCGCCAGATAAGCCTCAATTCTTTAATTTGAGTGCACAATCATCCTGATTGGTATGAGGGTAATATTTTGTTTTATTCTCTTGTGTTTCACTTTGGCTGTTGATGCATTCGAGCCTTTGGGATCTTCTGTCTCTCTGTATTGGGAAACACGGCATGTTAGAGTAAATTAATACTGTTGTCGGTTACATTCACTAAATCTTTTAATGAACTCCCATGGGAAATTTCGTCTTTCATGTGTTCCTGTGTAGGCCATTGAACTTGAAATAATATGAAAATTTCCAAAATGGACTGTGCTGCATAGATTCAATTGATTTATAAATACTACAATGTTCGGGAATTGGAAATGAAATTCTAGGGTTGCCAAGTCGGATTCAGATGTAGGTCTTGTTATGGTTTTGACCGCGACCTACTGTCAGGTGCTATTCTGAAAATAAATTCTTTGTGGCGTGATCAATCATTTTATGTATAATGGAATTTTAATCTCAGTTTTTAAAACCGAATCTTCAGTCAAAATATTAGTAGTATTTTTTTTATTTAAGGTGACCGACAATCATCGTCATCCATAGAATTTAAATTTTTTGAGCAGCAATATATCCTATCCAAACAAATTTTTTCGCCACAATCCTATATCCTCCCTACTATACTGATAAAGTACTGATATAATGTTGAAAAGCGTTAATGTTGTAATGCGACCATCTGATATAATGCTCTGAATGTGCGAATTTCTTAGACCTCAGAATCACACCATATCCTAGTTCGTCCTTGTCACATGTAACCATATCCTTCTCCATCACATTTTAACAATTTTCACTGTTCCATCCACGAAACTTTAAATTATATATAGTAGTGCATGGGGCTAGAATTTGGATGTTAATCTTATTTCATATTTACTGTATTTCATATATTACACAGTGCATAGAATTCCCTGAATTATCGAGGTAACGGTGTCCCATGCCTTGACAGTAAATAATCTAGAAATGTATGCAATCACATATGCAGAAGAAGGTTTCAGTTTAGAAAAGACTGAATTTGATCCCTATTTTGGTGAATATTCATCACCAATAAAAAGATAAAGGAACAAAAATTAACTGAACTTGGTTGCCATCGAAACTGACACGACTTGGTCATTGGTGCCTATTTTACACTGTGCCTACTTTTCCATTCTTTGCATGTGTAATGCACTATTCACCTACATGGCTAACGAAGGCATTAACTGTGATTTTCTGGCATCGATCAGGAAGTGCAGGGTGTGAGTTGTCGGTTACAAGCATTCAATTTGCCAGGATCATGTGATTTAGCATAATAAACTGTGCATAGATTGTTGTGACTCATCAATCATTACGTACTATACACAACAACACTTTGCTAAGCACCACATATAAGTCATTTATGATATGGTGATGCAGCATCTTTTGTCTTTGTTTTTTAAACTCTCTAAACTTTTAAACTAAACCTTTTTTGTGTATCAATATATTTTGACTGGCTGCACTCGAAATGAAAATCACACCGCTCTATGCTTAATAATCTACAATAAATAACTTTAAGTGCACTTCTATATGTACTGTATCTGTATGTACTCTATGGAATATGCATTCTGTGCTATCGATATCATAGTAATCTTAATGGTGCTACTTCATTTCTATTTGTAAACTTATTGCTGTTGAACTGGTAAACCTAAAGTAATAACAATCAGTAATTTTCTAGATCTATAACAAGCCATTGACATAGCATCCATCTCTGCATTATCTCAGATTTCGTTTTGCTGACTTTTATTGTATTGTGATTTCACCAAATTGAGTCCTTGCCTGGAAGTTTTTCTACAGTTTGCTACCAACTCTTAGTCAATCCGTACTCGACGGTAATCCTTGATCTTTCTGCCCCGTTCACTCTTTTCACTGTACTGTATGTCCACATTAAAGATCAATATTCAAAGATTTTAAGCCTGACAGTCTGATATGAATTTCTCTCTAAAAACCTTAAAATAGAGAAGGGGAATCTCCACTGATTGAAAACTTCTGTTGTATAAGGTTATAAAAAGCATTTTTTTCAACAACGGTGTAAAAATATGAAATGCGATTTTATCGTTTCTAGTACTCCCAAAAGTGAAACAATCCAATCATATTCTCGTTCTCTTGTGAAAAATAATGTTCATATCGCATTATGAATAAATGCCTATTATTATCATCATCACTATGCCATATGTTTCATTCTTTTTTGTAGTTTCCTGTTCCCTAATAATTTCGATCACTTTCTAGGATAAGGAAATCCGGGCTGTGTTCCTGCGATTGTTTTGCCAATTGTTGATGGGATACAGATCATGTTTGCAAGTGTGCAGAATACATCCGAGACCAATTATACGTTTTCAGAAGGTAAGTGTGGTCTATTGCGTGTTCTTCATATAGGTGCGTGATGTATTGGTACAAATTCCTCCTATTCAATGTTACTTGATATTTTGCGAGTTCATTTTATATACTGTTGTTGTATATTCACTACATGCCAATTGTTAGTAGGAGGTTAATTCTGTATCTGGATTCTACTGGATCCAAATCAAAGTGTAAAGAGTAATAACGATATAGTAAATATCAAACAACACCATGTTTACCCTTACTGTTATGATGACAAATAAGCTTAGTTACTATAAACATAAGAATCCATTTGAAAACCAGTAATTTCAAACTTCTGATACATCAGTTACCTTGGCACGTCTTCATTTATACAGGTTCTCTTCCTCACCATCCGTGGATATGACAAGATAGAGATGAGCTCATCTTCAGAGTTCATGCCGAAACTGCTTGATAGCCAAGCTTTCTCCCTGTTCATACAAGAAGAAGGCCCTCCCTATCGAAGGTAACCCTCAAAAATATGCCTATTTCAGCTATTGTTGTCTGTTTCTGGCATTACCATTTTGTTAACCATTGAAGGCTGACTGCTGGTGAAAATAACATGCTATAAGACTTGTTGATCATATTGTCTTCCTGTTTCAGAATCTCCATCTTTGATCGAATGGTTGCAGAGATGCCTGAAATGATGAAAATGGAAGGCGGTGACATCAGCAAAGCATTAAAAAATGTCAAGAATCTCGCCTATGAACTTTATAGGAATGTAAGGACCATATTCGTGTTATATCTTGGTCAGTTTTCTCTGATGATATCTGATTAAGTTCATAACCCAGACTTATGCTATACTTTTCATTTTATCTAGTTTGAGTCTATATCTATTTATATATGTAGGAGGGACGCCTAAAACTATATTTAAATATTTTGTCATATTATTGATTGCCAAATTGAAAATTTGCCAGACTATCTCTTCTGTTGACTTGGCTTTCAACACTATAGTTATATACTAAAGCTGAACTTTTATAATTTGTAAATAAGATAAAGATAAAAACTAATCTGTTAACCTAACATTCCAGGAGCGTCCAAACGCAGCTATACCGTTGCAAAAGGTTCCTAAGCCAACCGAATCCGCTCATCTGAGGCTCTATCAGGCAAAGTTCCCGAAGCTCAGCCCAACAGCAGTACAAACTTTTATGACAGACAAACTTAACAATATAAAAAATCACTCGAAGAATACTAAAGAAACGGAGCGTCTACATCGAAGGGTACCCGATGGTGCTACTATAGGTTCGATGGAGCTCATAAAATATCTGATAGACAGTACTTTGAAATTATCTTGCTATTTATTCTCGATCAGGAATGTTCTCTGCTCGCATGGCGCTTACTTCAAGCAGCAGAAGACTCGAAGTGTTACGGGATTGTGTCCAATTTATATTTGAAGGTAGAACTCTAGAGATGAAGAAAATATTTAATGCAGGTAATGCTAACACAGCTTAGTGTTCCATTTCAATTTAAAGTGATTAATGTCTAATCACAATTTATTGTCCTCTCCATCCCAGTCTTGAGAGCATTAAAAGGTCACACGGCTAGGGAGGGGCTTTCTCAAGAATTGAACGCCTATGCTAGAGTGAAGCCGCAGCTGGACAACCAGCAGTTCGACTACATTGCAAGGCTTTGCAACAGTGCTTTGCAGGTTTGTATTGATTGTATTTATTCTTCCTTCACCTAAGAAGTATATCCATCTCATTAGCATTCCTTTAAATGCGACGTGGCAGTGTCTTAATAGTTGTAGTCTATTTATTAACACAGGCTTGCAGTGGAGAAGTGGATGAATACAGCATGCCGTCAGATCTACTTCCTTCTCTTTCCATTTTTTATAGGGTAGGTATGATTGAAAAGCTATATCATGCCGTCTAATTAGAGGTACGGCTATTACACTTTGTTTATTCTGTTCTATTGCTCAACCCCAGAAATTATGTCCCACGGTGATGCAGTCCCTCTACACGGTTGTCCAGGAGCACCCGGTGTGGTCTTCCATTACCTTCTGGGAATACACATTCGTTGCAGACGTCCAGAGAGAGATTTGCCGCCTTTATCAAGTGAAAAACATATCTCACAGTTCAAGACGTAGTCAGATAATTGATGACAGTATGCTGGAGGGTAAAAAGGTATTCCTCTTAATTGTAGTCCCTAATAATATTGCAAAGTTATTCGTACTCAAACGTTCTATTCTTTTATTTTTTATAATATACTAGCAGAAACACGTTGCCACTCCTCTTTGGTCAATAATAAATGCAGGTTGCAATAAAATGGTTGGACCAAATCTTCAATTTCACCCTAGTTCATATTTGACTCTTGAACAAATTACAGCTTTTACGCAAAAGATTGAGAAGCACTATTTTAACGACATATCAATTGTTTTTCAAAAGTTGACCGCGAGGGGGATTGGCATAACGAATGAATTCCATTAATCTCCACTATAGTAATGTTTCATGTTAATGTTACATAGATATATATCACAATCTCTACGATACATAATCCTTCCTTCTAGTTCCTTGATTATGCAAAAATCAAATTGTGTGAATGTTGAATTTCTAAGCATGGTTTAATCTCAGAAATATCACTGTGCAGTCAAGATCTGAAGTATGTAGCTTTGATTATTGTGTTCAAAGATGATAAAAAATTTGCACAGCCAATTTGCATAAGTTTATTTTTTTAAACTACTCATTAGTTAAATCAGATTTGATGTAATCTGTATGCTCTACGGAAAGACACAAATTATTTGGGATGTGAAAAGTTTGGAAACTGTATGATGATGATGTGATGAACTTATTTTATTTTCAGTTCTCAAGTCTCAGAAACTCAGGAAAATCGTCATCACCTACCCTCAAACACGTTTCTTCCACTGGAAATATTGCTGCAACGGAACCATCAACCAAAAGGAAAGATGCAAACAACAAAAAAGATAACTCTCTTTCACTTGAAATTGCTGCAAATGAGGTATTGGCACATTAAGTATCCCTTTGCTTATCTAATGCCAAGAAATATGCTACTTCACTTAACTTACCTTTCTTGCTCAAGCTACGTAATTTGATCATAAAAAATGAGAAACAAAAGAAGGAACTTGCCATGGCCGAAGAAGGAGTCATTGTTGGTCAGATCCAACATATATCTCATCGGATGATTTTCATGTTGGTGCCACTAGATGGCAGCAAAGGAGCAGCCAGGGCAAAATATCTTCGTCACCCTGGGAATAATGAAGACAGCAGCAATAGCTATTTCACAAGCAGGTATGTTTGTAATTTAGATGATTAAAAAGCTGATGTTGGGGCTTTGAATTAGAGATTTTTATGAGTTTTATGTTACATAAGCCACTATAACTAGCAAAGCATTTTTTGTGTAAACACTGTTCACAGTTTGATAGAAATCATAGTAAAAATGCTACTAGATTTACAATATACTGCTTAACCATTGTAAGCTTTGTTAGTTTATTGGTGCCAAGGAAACAATTTACGCCCAGTTGATGTATTAGTGTTAGCGTATTGTGTTTTTGTATCTCACAAAACAGTAAATTTTTCTATTTCGCTTGCAGCCTTGCTGGGTCGACAGGCGGCAGTTTGTACGACGAGTCGATGTCTGAATCTCAAGAAAGTGATGTGACAGGCGCCATTACGAAATTTGTATCAATGTTTGTTGACCGGGCTTGCAGCGAGACTGGGATCTCTGCAGACCATTCCAAATCACTTCTTTCGAAAGTTCCCAATTTAGTGATCATGCAGGTAAAAAATATTACCCTGGCAATGATTGAAATCATACTGTTCATTTACTTGAAAGAATCATTAACTTGACGTAGCATTGAAATATTACTTCTTTTGTACCTTTCTAGTTAGTTTTTATTGAATTCCAATGAACGCAGGTATTAATTTTTGTTGTCTTCTAGCATGAGTCGTTGCATGATGTCTGTAGGGAAAGCAAACGTCTTCCACCTATAAAAAAGGTATGTTGGTTGGGTTGTAAGAAATCGAAGGAATATGCAGTTTATATTTGCATAGCTTATGCGCAACAGATAATGGAACTCAAAACTCGTCAATTTAGGCCAAGTTACTGCAACCGAAAATGCTTCCGGGCGAAACCCTATTCAAGGATCACACCTTACGGTGTTACCTAACACCAGATGGTCGATTAACCAGCACTGGAGGATGTCTTGGCGGCGACGTTCTTTTGCCGGCTGAGGGAGCTATATTTGTAACAACGTACCGTCTGATATTCATCGGAATCCCCTGCGATGGCTTGGGTATGTACTATCTTTACATTGAACTACTTACTAGATTATAACATGATTTCTTTCATGTTCTTGATGTACTATTTTACTAACCGATTAATAACCATAATTTACTTAAGCTTCCGAGCAAGTGGTCATTAGATCGTTCCCTGTGTCTGCACTATACAAGTTCAAGCTGTTTGATGATAGCGATAGATCAAAATCAAGTCAAAAAATTGAAATGGGAATTCAGGTTTGTGAGAATGTGTTTTTTATATTGTGATTATCATATGTATAATTTATCTTAGACCAAGTCACATCAGAGATTAAGTGTTCTTGGAGCCCTTGCTCATGAACAATATTTCATTGTCTTTTAAGTGTTCTCGGTCATTTTTAGTGATTTTAAAATTATAATCCATTCAAATTTAATCCAAGGATAAAGATTTTCAACCTCTCAAGGAATATCATGTGTTTGTCATACATTAGAAACAACTTCTCAACTCTAAATGACTTTAGCTACCTTCCAAAATCACGGCTTTGTAATGTTTATTTCAATAAATCATTTATTATATTACTTGTTGCTCTGACAATATCACTAATTCTCTACTTTAAAATGTTTTTTATCAGATCATGTTTATATACAAAATTTGTCATACCTACTTTCATTCTATCACCTTCACAGCATTGGTCCTATATATATTCCTCCACTTTCCAACTTCTGCTGATTGGTTTCGACGAAGAGGATGTCACAGAAGAACAAAGACTAGCTTTAGAGCAATGTCTTCACATGCTGCGCAATCCTGCAACCATAGATGGTAGCTTTGCCATGCGTGCTTCCACTAGAGTAACTTCTAGAAGCAGGTCCCCGGTCCATTTCAGACATCATGGCTCAGGAACCAAGAATGGTGTGTCAGCAGGAGATGGGAAAGCCAGGCTGGGTGATAGTGGAAAAGGAAATATAAAGTAAGATGATAGTTCCTTTATTAATTTAATGGGAAGTTGGATCGGCAAATACTGAATTTTCTTCGATAGTATTTATGCGAAGCATCTGTGCCTGCAATCTTTTTCAGACATGGTGCTAAGTCACTGATGAAGCAAGCTAAAAGGAAAGCAGGAATGACATTGGGAAAACAACCGAGACTGTCAAGATTTGTGATGTCTGACAGCAAAACAAAAACTTTGTATTTTCCGCCGACTTCTATTTCAGCTTCGAGTACAAGTTCAATTGACACGCTTAACAAGTGAGTCAGAGTATAATTAAGTACTGTAATACCCCCATCAGACATAAACCCTTTTTATTGAATTCTGTTCGATGGATTAAAATTCGGTGCCCTATAGTAATGTAATACATACCATATGATAAGTGTAAAGTGAATTGTAATAACAGTAATTTTGCAGCACCGAAGTGCTAGAATCCTACATTTAATGGAGTTCGCAATAAATCGTGTGAAAGTTCCGTGCCAGAATGAAATTTTGAGATCGGAAAGTAGCATAAATTTTGTATGCATTAATAATCTACAATTTATTCATGCATTTAACCATGCAGAATGCCAGTTATGGATGAGACTCTGACGAAAACCTTAACTGACAAAGGTACCATCGATCAGCTTCACCAACGGGCCTGTGCACACGACTATGAAAGAATTGGCCTGCTGGGTGGAAAGAGCGATCAGTTCAAATTGACGACAGTTAACAGAATGTTTTCTGTTTGCAGGAGGTATGTGACTTCCAGAGAAATAGTGTTTTAATTCACATGAGTGACATTGAATTTGACGAGGTATTTCATTTAACAAGCTCGTGAATATAAAACTTGGCAGTTATTGTAATTTACATTACAATAAAACTTCCTGTTCAATAATAGGTTATTTGCCTTTTGGTAATAATCCATCTTACTTCAGCTCTGAAATTTATCATTAGTTCAAACAAAGGCTCAATTCTCTTTCTGTTTCCCATAATTCTTGATGACAATAGCAATAACATCACCATTTCCATTAATGTCTTATCCGTTAAATCAGTATTTTGCTATTGCATCACTGTGTTTTTGAGAGCCCCTGTTTTCTTCAAAATATTTATGTCTCACCGCAAACTAAACAGTGTACTTACTGGATGTAACTTTCTCTTGAAGAGCAATAAATGACTTGAATTCATTTTTCCCAATCTCACACCTGGTTTGTGATGATATAACACTTAATGTTTTCCCATGCCTGTCTGTATTCTGGTTCGTAATGAGATATTTTTTATTCATTATTTCACCATCCTTTCTTGTTTATTGTACTGTTAAACATTTTTTCAATTAAATGAAAAATATAAGTAATAACGTATTATGATAAACTTTCAAATCCATTTGTAATCTGCTTCACTCCTAGTTTTCACATTTTCTTACAATGGGGTTTTATGCAACCCTCTGGTCTTGTTCGGGTATTGGATTGGATAATTGAATATTGGATAATCTAATGACATACTAAGTGAAAAATGGCACTTAAACACAGGATACACTTTAACTTAGTCAGCTTATCTCATCATTCTTGTTGCAGTGTTAATGCTGGTATATTAGTGTTCTGCATGATGAGGATAAATATTTTAAGTATTTCCGCATCACTATGCTGTTAAAATTCTGAATATAATGTCTCAATTGTTTCGTAGCTATCCTGTCTGTGTGGTCGTGCCGAAATCCATCGGTGACGAGAGCGTTAAATCTTTAGCTCATTGCCATCACCTTAATCGCTTCCCCGCCGTGGTTTGGATGCATCCTTTGACGAAAGCAGTTTTGCTGAGAGCCGGGGCAGTACGCTCGAGAACCTTGGCGGCAATATTTAAGCATGGACAGTCAGGACCTGCATGTAAATTATTTGATCTTGATCTATCTATGTTACAGTTTGTTCTATTTTAGATTGTCACTCTTTTAAAGTTTTTTTGTTGCCTACAAATTCCAATTTGATTTCAGTGTCTGACGAAGGAACTCTAGGTTCCTCTGCCGAAGAAGAACGTTTCCTCTTCTCCGTCATATCTGCTTCCTTCAATTCATCGCCCAGCAAGATCACAAGGCCGGAGTCAACACTCTTCAAAGTACCGTCTAACAACAGCTTGTCTAGCGTTAGCACAGAGGATGATGTGAGTAAAGTACCCTGTCCTTTTGTTCTTGTGAAAAAACGTCTCATTGGTGTTTTCTTTTATTCATTTATTCTAATTTTTAGTTAAAAACAATGACAAGAGGGAACAATGGTTTTGCTAGCTCATTTAAGGAATCTCGTCCGGAAAGTAATTTGAAGCCTAGGAAATGGGGAACTTTGTCCAGGTCGTCTGGTAAACAACCAGCAGAGATCTCAACTTCCCATGCCAGAGTAAGTAGTTTGATTTTGTTGGGATTCTGGTAGATGAAGTGAATTCTGTCTTGCTGTGAATGGTTTGTGTCATTTGATTAATATATGTTTCACAATTTTCTATAATTAGGCACCTGACTAATAGTTTATTTGCAAGTTGAATACATTTTTCACCATAATGGTTCTAAAAAAGTGTTCTAATTCCAGCCAAATGCCAAATCTGCATCAAGGCTGGCCATTGACAAAGGAGGATTTGGAAACGGCACCCAAGTCCTTTCGCCAACCCTGAATAACAATACTATGCTGCATACTATGTCTCAGAAGGCTCAGCTATATGTGTTTGGTGATAAATCGCAGATAAAGGTATGATATGTAAAGTTATCTATAATTATAAATGTAGCGGTTGAGCATTCCGAAAAGCCAAATCATGTTTTCAAAAATTCTCTTGAAGAAAACTGTGTTATTACCCTAACATAAGCCTTGCCCTATGTACTTTTGCATTAAAACCACACCATTGACTCAATGTGCTAACCATAAGTGTTTTATTTCAATGAATATACATTACTAATTTTTAAATCAATCAATCGAAACCAGAGGACTGTACAATAAAGTTTTATGAGTCGAGCCAGTTCCCATAATTACATAGAAAATGAAAATATAATAATGAAATATTAACTCAATAATTCTAATATTTATAATGAACAAAAATGCAGCTCTATATTACGAAATAGTTTCTTATGGCATCTATGTTCTGTGTCATTTGCTTTCTACCATATTGACAATTATTAGCAGAGATTAACAAAGTAGTTCTGTTTGGTTGTCTTCAACGAGGACTGCCAGTGATCTGTTAAAAAACCATACATTTGAAAAACGATAAATGGCATTCATCATAGAGTGGTAATCAAGAAATTCCATTCAGCTCTTCATATACATTTATTCAACTTGATTGACTTACTTAGCATCTGCGCCAGTCTCTCCATAATTGTAGTACTCTGATGCATTTGTCTGACACCAGTACCTTCCAATGTCTTCTGCAGTTAGTCCATTGATTGTCATAGTATATCCTATAATGGTCAATAGAATATAGAATGAAATTTGCAGTGAAAAAAATCTTGTTCGTTGTTTTTATACCTTGCATATTTATTCTGTTTTCCCATTCCGGATTTATTGTAATGGTTGGTTCAGATCTCGAGTATGTTTTTTTCGAATAGATTTTCTCATACTTGTTACCCCATTCGTTAGTGGGACCTTTGTACCAGTTGACGTCGTCACAGTGTGCCCCGGAACAGCTGTTTAGTGGTTGATTTTAGGTTCAAAGAATACTATGGTACTTCAAGTTTTCATTTTCGTATCCTTACCTGCATTTTAAAGTAATGCTGCCACCTGTCACTCCTACCATGATGTCATACTCCAGCGAGACGCGCTGCGTCTTAGGTCTCTCGTTTTCTGATCCTAGCAATTGCAAAGCCACCGATTTCATGTCTGTTCCCAGTTCGGTGCCCTCGTCGGTCTGAACTTGACACCAGAAGTTCCGATTGTCATTTTCATTGAGCTGTGTTAGACGTATATAATAAGACATTGCTAGTTCATGAGTCGATCTCAATCTACCCACCATAAATACCTACTTACCATAAATATATACAGAGACGGTGACCTCACATCGAGTATTCCTATTCGACCTTCGTAATTCGCATCTTCCACTACAAAATCACCGCAGTGTCCTGTTTTTGAGTCGTACTGATGGCAAGTTGCCACTCTAGTTGCCTCATGTGGGCCGCTGCCGACTTTCCAAGTTATGGTAGGAAGAAATCCAGTGTCCTGGCACACCTTATAATTACAGGGCAGAATAGCCATTCCTCCAACTTGTGCGGGAACATTGTCATTCTAATTAGAGAATAGAAACTTGTAAAATTACAAATTAAAATATGCTCCGTAGTAATTGAAAGCAAGTTCTCGTACCTCCACTGTTACTGTTGGTATGGCAACAGGTACAGTGCTTCCGGATTCTGACAACTTTCCTTCCTGAAAGAGCTTTTTGATTTCATGACTTATCTGCTGTTGCTTTTGCTCTTCGTTTGTTGGCAAAGTCTCTGGTAGTTGTTGAAGCGATGTACTTTTGCTCACAACTATATTGGCAAAGTATGCCAAGATGCAAATCCCAATCAAAATTAATGACTTCAATTTCATTTTTGTTTTCCTGTTGTGATGTCTCTGCCCAAATGTCTAATGTGAAATTTTCAGCCTATGCCTACTATTTATATTTTCTGCTACCCGACTCATTGTGCTGTTTTCAGCACGTTTCCCGTAAATGATTTATCGCAAGGGCATTTGCTGGCTCCATGATTATCGATTGTTATAGATTAACTTTCTCACAAGAAACAATTAAGTGTTTGTTATTTAAATGCTACAGTAAACCCATGGCATCATTCCTTATGTTGTATGGGTCTTGTGTATCAGAGTGTTAGTTTACATAAGGGCGTTTCCAGTTATTAGAGCAGATAAATTTTATGGTGTCTAGTATTTTAAGGAGGTGATAAGGATGATGATTCCTTACATTGTTCCAGTTTTATAGACATTACTTCATAGAGGTCATAAGTAGCGCTATGCACTGTTGGTTGCTTTTATGGTATTTTGCTTAGACATTCCTAGACATTTTACCCATTTTTTTTATTTGCTCACTTGACATGTGTAATAAGTCAACATTAGGGAAGGATGCTCAAGTCATGAAACAAATATCAAACGAGTTTGTCTTGGCAATACTTATAATATATAGTATTGGGAATATGTCCTTGTTGCTGCATCTGTTGGTTTTTAGAGTAACCCAATGGAAGTATCTTTTCAGTAATTAATATTATCTGTACCTATGTAGTCATCTTATGTTCTGTAACCACATCATCAATTAATGTAATTTGTATTTTCATAATAACCTGAACGCAGTTTGGATGTGATAGATGATCTATTTCAAATATTAATGCTGAATATGACTGAATTTCAATATATCTGAATATGTTTGAAGTAATGAAATCATCTTCATTTTGCAATTAGCATTATGAATCAATATAATTGAATATTAATTAAAGATAACAAAGCCGTACTTCTCAACACATATTATCAAGTTATATTAATACTTCTCAGAGCCTCACTCAGTTAACTTTGCGCTATTGTTTTAGTACGTGTCATCGAGATATCCCAATGTTTTTGAAAGCTGGCTGGATGTTTTTCCAGTATGAATGGTTTTGTAGCATAGACCCACAGTTAATTGCTGAACCTCCGCTGTTTCTATTATCTCGATCCTCACCCTTCATCTGTTCTATTTTTTTTACAGAACATGCGACAAGAGCAACAGGGAAGGGTCGAATTCATTCCTATCGATTATCCTGAACCCAAGCAGGTCAGAAATTCTTTCAAAAGCTTGTTGAAAGCTTGTCTCCCTGTCGACCCGCCACCCACGCCCCAGTCAGCTCAAGCAGCTTCGGACGATAATCAGCTATACCGCAAGGCTGTTGAAGAATCCGGCTGGTTACAACAGGTTTCATCATATTGCTAAAGTGTTATACCAAATATTTTACTATAGAAAAGAGAGTACTGTGTATATACACGAGTATATACAATATAATACTGTGCCGGCACTAGTGCTAGTCCTGAAATTCTAAATGGAGCATCCTTAATTCTCATGTATATTCAAATGTTATTGGTAAATTAATTGTCTCATCTATTGTGCAATACAGGTGTCAGTTCTAATATCCATCGCTGGGGCAGTGGTGGACGTCATGGATGTCCAAGGCTCATCAGTGTTGATAGCCATGGAAGATGGTTGGGATACTCTACCTCAATTGTCATCGCTTGCACAAGTTCTTTTAGATCCTTATTACAGGTTAAATGACTATTCATTTATTCAAATCTACTTCACTGCTTATGTTCTACTTTTATAATAACTTGTTTGTTAAAGTTTTCCCACTATACATTATTTTTTTTATTACAGAACTGTGGGAGGGTTTCAGACTCTCGTGCAGAAAGAGTGGCTTTCGTTCGGCCATCGTTTCAGTCATCGCAATCATTTCAATGAGACCATCTCCAGCGGCTATACTCCCATATTTCTCCAATTTTTAGATTGCGTTTATCAAGTATGTGTTATTTCACGAATGGGTATCTTTAGAAAATATGACTTCATTAAGCAAAGCATTTATTATTAGGTTAGAGCTAAAAAAAGAGTAAGTTTATTTCTTGTGAATATCCTCATATTATACTTATCCAGAGTGACGTTGTTAGAATAATAATCAACCAGAAAGGGAAACATTTATTTATTTATCATTTATTTCATTATGGTATATATCATGTATACGGATTACTAGCTGAATATCATATAACCTTCAAACTTCAATATTTCCCTTTTCATACAGGTCATGCACCAGTTTCCATTGTCATTCGAATTCAACAGCACTTATCTACAAACCCTCGCCTATCATTGCACATCCAATCGGTTCAACACCTTCCTGTTAGATTCAGACTTTGAAAGATTGGAGGCTGGAATCCTGTTCGACAACAAATCTTCAGGCAGAAGCGGTCGGCAAACTCTCGCCGCTGGATCCCTCGAGAGCAAATTGTCACAGCAGGGCGATTCACCGAGTAATGAATGTGTTCATGACAGTAATTTATAGCATTAGCTGAAGTTCCGCTTTTCTGAAATCGGATTTCAGTGTTTTCTGTAGGATTTCATAGATTTTGATTATAATATACCGATATATTTAATTTAATATTGGTGTAAACATATTTTAGCATATTTTTGCAATGTGTAACGTCACGGATATTGTTTTGACTTATTTTGCTTGTTCGATTTACAGAAAAATCACCAACAGTGCATTCTCCTAATCCACGCCACATCAAATCTTTATGGGAGTACATGTCTCTGGTTCATCAGCGGTCGCACGTGTTTCTCAACACCATGTATTGTGACAATTATTTGTCAATGCAAGTAAGAGATTTAAGTTGCAGAAAAATTAAACAATGACAATGACTGACTAAATATCTTCCATTGGGAAAAGGTCTTGCATTCTGTATCCACTCTCAGCAGACTCCACATATGGCCGTATTACACCCAGGAATGGTTAGGAGATTGTCCCATATATGATGGATTTCTCTCAGAACTCAACGCTGGAGCTAGCCACAATGAACAGGAAGCAACTGAGGTATTACAATAAAAAATCAATAATGAGAAATGAAATTCTGTTCATAAGTGTAAGTAATTAAATATTCTAACTAAAAAATGGATGAAAACGCACTTAGAATAATACAGCTGATCTGAAAGACTTAACGGTGACTCGAAACTAACTCAATATTCATAGTAGTCCTAGTCCTTGCAGATTTATGTTTGTTTATGTTCTAAGATCTCTGTGAATTTTCAAAAGTAAAAAGATATGTTGCAAAGAAGTACATGTTGAACCTCTCATCCGTCAATTCCCTTGGTCCAGCACTCGACCATTTGTTTGTGGATCGTGTGCTAAAGGACTGAAATCTATTATTGAAGTTCTACCTGTATTATTAACGCATTATGTGATAAAAATGACATACACAAATAAGATAAATGCAGATTTTGAAGTGAATTCCTCAGACTAGACTAGTCTTAATTGTTAATGGAACTTATTGTTCATGAAACTAACTCCTTTAATTTACAGGTTGGTGAAGCATGGGGCGGTCAGTCGGGTCGCCGTGTAGTCAATGCTTGCTATGACAATATAGCCGAGGTTCAGCCAGATATTATCAGGTATTTATTACAGATTTTTTTTTGTTTCATTAATTGACCTCATTGACTATTTAAATTCAGTCTTTTTTGGTAATTAATTCCCTATTTTACACTTCTGTGGATCTCCATAGAAAAATACTATTTGTCAATCTGCAGCAATCTATTTCCCATTGAAAATGAAGCAACTATCAAAGTTCCGAAGGCCCTTTCCATATTCATTTCTTGTGTTATATTGTTTACAGTGATTTTTATATTTAGGACTATTTACTGGATGAAATCTCCTGACCTCTCGGTTTCAGTCATTAATGAAGTATTATATTTATGTTACCATTATCATTAAGGTCATTGGTACAACGTATTGAGCACTTAAAGAAGGAACTAGGCGAACCTGTGTCTTCCTGGCAGTGTGTTCTGGAATCTGTTACTGAAGTTTCTCCAGAAGGGGTGTGTTCTAAATTCTGAATCTAGCATAATTTCAATAGATAGCTGCACTTATCTTAAGTTCATAGTTCTCTGTTCATTTACAGAACAAAATTCCTTCTCCAACTCGTATTGCGAGAGAGCAAGTCAAAACGCTGCACAAGAAATCGACCGTTGACATAATAATCAAGGTAATTATGGTGAAATATTTTATATGTGTGTATGACCGAGGATAATTTTGTAATATTAAATAATAAAAGAAAAATTGGGAAGAGTGGAGCATAAAATTGTTTGCCTGTGAGATGCGCTCATTAACATTATTGAAGTCTGTCTATAACACATTCGCAGATTATATTAACTTATCCATTAGCCATATAGGTATAAATGAAGTATATATCACTTATGTGTTGGGTTTCGTCACAGGCTTTGAGCAGCATGGTGTTAGATTCGTCATTCGGAATACGTTCAATGTCCTTTTCTTCTGTGATTAGTTCAATCACAACATCGCCATCAAAAATGGTAGTTAGCTTCTTGGTTTAACGCATGAAGAGCTTTTTTAGCGTTTTGACCGATAGTGGGCTTTCAACATCTTATTTTTATGTTTTTTGCTAACATAACCAACCCCAGCAATATTAACTGTTTGTTTGCTATCTCCAAAAGTTCATGCTAATTCTTTTTTATTTCATCTTTTGTTTGAAAAAATCTCATTAACATGGTCACAAATCAAATTTACCAAGGAATTTTTTTGCCATTAGGCTTGTATGGACAAATTATCATTCAATGACTATTGAGAAATCTGTTAATTCTCGGTAGTGAAAAATTGGTGATAGTATCTGTGAATCTCGATAATTTTTATTGAATATTACAGCGTGCCATCAGAGAGGATGCAAACCATGAGACGGTATCTTTAGCAGGTGACATGGGAACCCTTCGTCCTTCTGAAGAAGATTTTTTCGACACAGCGTCACTCTACCAGTTTCAGACTAATACATCAGAAGTTAGTTGCATGGAATATGACAGAATCATTATGTACGATATTATCTCTTATAACCATCATATATTATTTTGTAGATTCGCACTTATGAAGGAACGCTGTGGAAACAAGGTGCCTACCGTAAGAATTGGAAGCAAAGATTTTTTGTTTTAGATTCAACAAAACATCAGGTAATAAAATGCTATTTTTCAATATTAAACTCACTGATATAGGTATCTCAAACTAATCTCTATACTGCCAGTTGCGTCAGTATGAATCGAAGTCAGATCAGACTTGTAAAAATATATTTGACTTGAAAGAAGTGGAATCTGTGCAACTGATAGACAGTATATCCGGAGGCCCGAAGGGTATTGGAGACAAATCATTTTTTGAGGTATTGACACTTCTTATTCCAGTACTATGGAACAATATTTGAGTTGATGTACTTTTGTGATAAATCATAATGTTTTTAATTTGCTGTTTACATCAGTGGTTCTCAACCTGTGTGTCTCGAGAGATTTCCAGGTGTTCCGCGAGACTTTGGAAATATTCATAACTACATGTTCAAGCAACTTTTTGTGTTTTTATTATGTACGAAGTGTGCCACGAAAAAATATTATTTTCTTAGTGTGTCGCAAGCTTAAAAAGGTTGGGAACCACTGGTTTACATGCTGAAATATTACATTTATCACTCCTTTTATAGCTAAAGACTTCAAAGCGACTTTATCACTTTATTGCGGAAAGTGACGTTGCAGCAAAGGAATGGATAGATGTATTGCAAAGTGCTCTGCAAGGATAAATATTTTCTCGATTTGCACAAAACTTACACTTAGGGATACGAATGTCAAGGCTGGTGTTCTGATCGTGCTGCTGTGTATCATTCGTTGCCTTCTTACTACTGTGAATATACTTGGTGTCGTTTTATGCGTTTACACAAAAGCGTTTTTTGTTTTAATTTATGACGCCTGGTGTACGATGATGCTCCGTTCGTGTGGAATGGTTTCTGCAGCATCCTCTTAATCATATTGCTTGTTTAATTTCCTTTCCCAGGCTACTTATTTATTGCAGTGGCAATACGTATATAATAGAGTATATTCATGATTTTATCAAATTTCTATTTGTTATGTGGCACTATAAGTACACAAACAACAGTGTTATTGGGAAATGTGTTCATGAGCTGGGTATTTTTTCACCGATTGGTATGGCAAGCCTTTTGACAGTATTTTACTTCTAGATTCTTCAAATGTAACATCAGCTTATGTTACTTGGTACGATGATGTTATCATTTTAGAATATTTTAATAGAAGAATATTGGATAGAGCTGTTAATTAGATATAATAAAGGGAAATGGGATAAAGCTACGCAATGCTGTATTTGAGTTGTTTATATTATTCTATGTAATATACCTATTATTATCATTGGCATAACTAGGGTGGGGAACATGCTATGGATCCCTTATTCATAGGACTCCATTGTTAGTATTGGTAAATAATTCATCATCTCCAATATTACAGGGGACATTTTTTTTGAGTAAAACTTGACTTGTTTAGAAATCTGTTGGTACCATACTTATAGCAACTGCCATACCATAAAACATGGTACTTTATTTTGATTATCCCCTATATATAATAATATTGATAAGCACTTAGAGTGTTACTACATATGGAATGCAGTGAGAAATAGAAAAAAAAAATGTTTAATTTTTTTCCGTAACTATAGTTGTACCTCTGCCTATTATCCAAATTTTGAAGCCTATTTCGCAGCATAAGCATTTGCATCTGGAAGCGTTCGTCTAGTAATACCAGTTTCATGGCAAAATCATGTTGTAGCCATACAGCTTGCTGCCATCTAGATATTTTTGCAATTGAGTTGGTCAATTTCACATTAATCCCTCTCTTCGCTAGGACAGTTGGGCATTTTAGTTTATTTGTTGCTGTTCAATTTTAATTTTTTATTCTGTCTTCCGTTTTACCTGTTTGTTTGGGCCTTGAATATGCTAGTGAAGTTATTTAAATTTATGTTTTCTCGCTAGTGTTATAGAATGACATTCTTTTCACCCTGTATCTGTTTTTTTGTATTATCAATTCCATTTTAATAGCTTTCAATATTTTTTGATTCGACAAAATCAAAGATCTGGAACTCATTTGAAAGTTAAGTGTTCAAGGGAAAGCAATAAACTATTCGACTTGCTATAATTCTTACGTTTGATCAAATGGATGAACAAGAAGTGACCATATATTTGGGAGCCTGTACAAAGTCTGTGATGCCTCAAGTTCTGTACAATACCAGACTACTGAGTGCCGTAATATAAATTATAGGTCTTTAAGAATAAAATAGATTGAAACTGCCAAAGGGATTTTTTATAGTTTTTGCAACTTTTTCGGGAGACGTTCTGAAATATCTGTGGAAACGTAATTCAGTAATTGAAGCGGTTTTGTCGTCACCGTCGAGAAACTGTTCTCGCGATGTGATTGGTCGAGCCGACGGATAGGCAACTTTTTCAAACTTCAAAACAGAGACGGCAGAACTTCAGAAGAGAACTGAGTTCCCTGAAACAACAGCAACAGCTGATTAGGGAGGGTCTTGTCTTTAAGGTTGGTATTAAAATAACAAGTGTAACCTTTACATATTGTGCAATTCAGCACATTCATATTTTTTATTGCGACGAGTGAAGCCTATTCCGCTCAAGGCAATTATAGAAGATGGTGTTATGGAGGTTTTCGTTTGATTTCTATTCAGGATATGGAGAACTCTCAATCAATTTCTCTTTGGTTTATTTTGGTCTGTTTTCTATTATTTCATTATATCCTAGAGTTAATAAAGATTGTAATATACAGAGGTGGGAACGGGCTGAGCATTTTAGTTTCTAGTTTATATCCATTTTCGTCTACCATCACACCTTAGTGTTCCCCTAATTCGTCTCCCCCAATTCCTAAAACCCATTTCCACCACTAACATAGCTTTGTTATTCATCTTTGTTCTAGGTGGAACACCTTTATTATGATTCTGTAGGGTTTGCATAGATTTTATATTTTCATAGGACTTTTCAAATTTCCAAAGTGTAGCATTGTCATTGTTGCTACTTCTTACTGCCTGCTCAAGATTTTGCACTTGCTGGCTCATGCACTACATGCTTACAAGGACAATAATCCTGAAGACACTAAAACCCTCAAAAAATCTGTAAAATTCCTTAGAAAGTGATGTTTCACACCTCCATGTTACTTGAGGGAAAGGAATATGAATTATTTTGTTAAAAGCGACTTGACCTATACTCCTAAAGCGCCGGTGGCCAATGAAAGAAAAAAGGAACGCACCCCAAAGGCAAGGTCTCAAAGACCACTGATATTGTTACGGCGAAATTCCTCCAGTGCCATCACAGGCAAGCACTCTATTGGTAAAGAAAAAATCACCAACAGAAGCCCATCATTTAACATCAACGAGGCCTCAACCATCAGCAGATGC
Source organism: Halocynthia roretzi (assembly GCA_013436055.1). Lineage (NCBI taxonomy): Eukaryota > Metazoa > Chordata > Ascidiacea > Stolidobranchia > Pyuridae > Halocynthia > Halocynthia roretzi. Next base: position 69,806 of record QRAM01000019.1, on the reverse strand, counting down.
AACAGTGCCGGGAATGTCTCTACTTTGGCGGGTCGTGATAAAGTACTTGTGCCGTCGAACATCGTAAAGCTAGAACCATGTGAATACTTTAACGATGATATTTGGGGACAAACCATGATGGTTTCCAGCGAACCGAATGCAGTGTACGATTCCGGACACCAGCAAATTAAGCTCGAGGGTATCCCGCAAGATTTTCCTCAGGGCATCGTTGTTGACGGAGGACAACTGTATTCCGCACAACTCAGTGGTCTTCAAAATCGCTTTCAACAAACTCATCTGAATCAAATGCCTATCCAAAATTCAACCTTGCAAAACATCGCACAGTCTTTAAATACGACCACTAATAAGCCATATCAATATAGCATGAATTTGCAAGAACCATGCAATTTCTCAGACGGAACGTCAGAGACCATTGTGATGCCTTTATCTGAGCCGAATCAGGCTGCTAGCAACGGACAGATTTTCTACAGCAACGTTCCATGCAAGCAGGAGAGCTTCGTCCATTCGGTGTTTCCGCCTTCGAATGAAGAATGTTCTAATTTCTATGTCAACAACGTTCAGAGACTAATGCCAAGTATGATTTTTTGGTGTGGATATTACAAAAGTACTTTCTCCATTCCTATGTTTCCTTATTCTCACATCTTTAACACTGATATAAATTCAATAACGTATTTTCCCTCATTGGCTACTCTAAATGCCGTCTATTGAACACTGTACATAGTACTAGCACTGTCATATTTCCAGTACTTAAAATAACACTAGCATGGTTCCATCCAGGACATTTGACCCACAAGGATAATTTGTAACCATATTAGTTCCACTAGTGGCCAATCTGTCCTTGTGGCGCCTACCCTACGAAAATTGCTACCTTGTGTCAATGCCCATTTCTGAGAGTATTCGTTATTTTTCATCTCTAGTTGCTATCATACTATTGTAAGACATAGGTGAAATGCACAAAATAAATTAATTTAAAATGCCATTGTTTCAATTCACATACAGATATGCCACAAGTTCAGAATCCTAATCAAATAACAATGGAACAACAGTTACCAAAGTAAGTAGAATATCATGCATCAGGAAAACATAATTTTAATTTCCTCCGGAACTATAGTCATTTTTTTTACATCTACACGAAAATATGTGTCATAGAAATTTCATAATTTCTTCAGTTTGAACGTTTGTTCTCAACCCGTTGGAAATTCCTACAATGGCGGCTGGACCGTGGGACATGGTGATGCAGTGGTTGACGACAGTTTGACTAACATCACGTGGCTCGGGCGAATGGGTGTGAACAACTTTCTGCCGTTTCCTGTCGAAAGCCAAAGAAAGGGAATGTTTTCGGCCATGCAGAGGGACGATAAGAGGAGTCGTCCTCCGTATTCCTACATGGCTCTGATTCAGTTCGCTATTAACAGCTCGCAGAATCGGCAGATGACACTGAGACAAATCTATCTTTGGATTGAAGAAAAATTTCCTTACTTCAAAACAGCTAAGCCAGGTATATAATAATAATTACCAAGTTATTGGTGATAGCCTAATAGCAGTTAGATTTTGTACAATGAAATTAGAAATGTAGCTGTTTTATGAGTGTAATAATGATATTAACATTATTCTATAACTATATCATACCTGTTCATGTATATTTCCTTACGGGAGGTCTATGATACAAGACAATGCAGATGTTAACTAGTCGACTCATTGTATATAGGTGATAATATATTTAATGATTATTATGTATCCTGGATTGATCTGTCAGAAGGAATAACCCACTGAGGAGATTGCCATGAATCTGTGCTGAACCTCAGAAGAACCTCAGCTGATATAACATCTGATTGTCCTCATATTTAAATTTTTGTAGGTTGGAAAAACTCAATCAGGCATAACCTATCTTTACACGACATATTTGTGAGGAAGGTTTCGCAGACTTCCAAGGCTTCTTTTTGGACGCTGAGGCCAGATTTAAATTTGCGTCCTTTGACTTTGGAAAGTGTTGTAAGCACAATGTCTATTAGTATGTTTCTTAAATTTTGACTGGCTTTCTAAAAAAAATCCCTATTTGTATTAATTATTTCACAGAAGGGCGGTGCTCAACACACCTTTCAAGCTTGTCATCCAGCGAACAGCGCTGTGTGGCCCATCCAGCAGGTTGCTGCAGGGCAAAAGCGAATCTTACCACGCTTGCCAGGCTGTTCTCAATCTTACATTCTGTTGCCGGTTCCTCTTATCAATGTATTGCATTGTTTTGTATTTAATCTAATTATTGACCTTTTTCGGTATTTAACTTTATTTATTGTATGCAGAATACTTCTGTTGCTGGCGATACTAGCACACTCAACGGTAAAGCAGCATTCACTTCAGCTGCTTCCATGTCATCATCAGCAAGGTAATATCAAATCACTTGCTGTAGATAAAGATATATTGGATCCTGAATGAATTTTGACACCTTTTTTTTTCATTTCTCTATCTTTGAAAGCTTAGTTCACCTCACAATTCAGTATCAATTTTCTGTAGAGAGTTTAAATATCAACTGTCATAAAATTAGTGAAACGAAATGTACAAACTTTTAAAAATGACAGGCTTATAAAGCTGCCTCACTAGGCCTATAATCTCTTTTTTGAAAATATATTATGTACGGTATGGAAGCCTTTGTATCAGCTATGCACTAAGTAATGCACAGTGACGCTTGAACTTGATTTATCTGATGATAGACTCAGCTTCAAATGTTAAGGATTTCTCACTGTCATGTCAATTCACTTATAGCTTTCAACAAGATTGTTCTTCCACCTTCGCCGACTCCGGTTTCCAATCGGATTTGAGCACAATAACGCCTTCTACCTCTGGTCACAGAAGCAGAGTTCTCTCAGCACAGTACTTTGATTCAGCACCTAACAATGAGAGCTCTGTGAGAGATGCAAACAATTTTTCTGTCTCAACACAGGAAATGGTATGCTAGTTTTCAGGCTTCAAGTTTACTACTATTATACTTTACAGGATAATTATAGACTTATCTTCTCTTGTAATTGTGTGTATAATTGCCTTTCCATTACCAGAACAATGATGGCAGCAACAGAAGGCGCACAAAAAAGAGAGCCCGAAAGGAGCCGCTGCAAACCATCAACCGTTCTCTTAACAACTCTCTCACTTTTGTAAAAGTAAATATTATAAGCAATTGATCGTAATTCATACTATATCTAATCTGTAATACCCACCATATTAATGTCTTCAGGACGATCCAAAGTCAGGAGAAGTTTCTCCTTATTTCGAATCCCCGAAGTTTTACCAGAAGGAAAAAAACAAGGACGCCAAGTCAAAAAAATGTTCCACTCCAAAAGAAAACGTTCCCAACTCCTTGACGACGCCTATGCTCGGCATGGCCGATGACAGTTTTAGCGAAATGATGAATGATCTCGGAACGCCATTCAAAACCTTGTTCTCAAAGAATTTATCTGATGGGTGAGTGAATTGCATGATTTAAGTTTTATGCAAGTTTAGTTCGTACTGTTGACTATCATTTCTATGGACCTTGATTTGCCGGATTTTTTTAAGTCCAGACGAAATCTGAGAAATCCGAAAATTTAACTCACTGTCGAATGCAAGATTATATTTACGAGTTGAACAGCAGCACTGTGTTTTTTCTCACTAATAGCTATTTTTCTTATACTGATGATTATTAAAATACTATGTGTGATTAGCTATGGCTTCTAGAGGCAAAAAATGCATCTTAGGTTTTATTCACATGAAGCTACATAGCTATCTTTTTAAATTCATTAGCTATCTAATGTATGTATGTAACATTAAATTCTCACAATAACCTCAAGAAAACATAGCAAGGACCAGTAAGCATTTTGACTTTTTGTGTTGTGATTTAGTGAGGATATTTTCAATTCTCCTCTACGGAAAAAAATCAAGGAAGAGCGTTCCCCCACACGGAAATCCACTGTATCACCTTGCACTTCAAAGAGATCGGTTTTCAGACAGATGAGCAACGAAAAGACGCCAATCAGAGTTGGAGAAAACCAAAATGAATTCTTCCATAAAACCAGGAAGGAAAGTGTTATTGTCAACTCCAACAACTACAGAATTTCAGAATCGGAGCCGATGGCTCATCACCCAACGTCAACACCTGTTACTGGTAAAAAGCTTGGAGAGAAGCTATCATTCAGGTAAGCATATACTCATACTTTATTCTCTCACGCACATGTTTACTAGTATCAAGTGTGAAAGGTTTTTGCAGAAATCTACCGAAACTGAAAATCAGGAACCTTCTAAAATCATGTCTAAATAGTCTTAGTATACCGAGCATTTGCACATTCTGCAAAAACACTTACAACCAACTAGAAGATACTAGAATCCTCCTGTAATGAGATCATATCCGGCCTTTTTAAAGTGAATAAGTCGGAGTCTTTCCAGGGAATGTAATTTTCGAATTGAACTGATTTTTCCTTCCTGATGAAATCCTTTACAGGTTTCCTATTTTGGCGATGTGTTGAGTTTTTCCATGGAGAAGTCCCACATCAGAAAGCTAATTTCTGTTTTTCAATAAGGAAAGAATATGTGGACTTGCACCTAAAACTAGTCTCTCCATTTTCAACATACATAGACTTGTAGTTTGCCTAAGGATTTCTCCATGCTTACAAAGTTTAAAGTCAGTGTAGTGTAATGATATCAGGAACAGTTTTATGTGGTGTGCGAAAAGTATGACCGTTAGGTTCAACTCTTAAACTTTATCACAGCATACTCACACCTCCTCCCACCTGTGGTAATTCTGGGCAAAGCACTGAAAAATATAGGGAGCTAACACCAAAAAGCAGGAAGTGCTTAAAACCTTGCTTACTGTCCCCACCCAGTCGCCAGCTGTTATCGAAACGAAGAACTAGTCCAACGCTCAGTTCGCCCATATTCAAAAAGAAACCAGAAGAGTCGACAAGCGACTTTATGACTGAGCTCTTAGGAACAGTTTTCAGAACCCCCGAAAGAACAACCTTCCCGGCTCAGCATTTCGAGAATTCGACCCCTGACCATGCCCGAATTAGCGATGATGCCAAGTTAATGAGCGGGACGCTTCGGAGTGCAGCTGGCACGTCCGACAACGTCACCAATGAGTCCCCTACACGAGGTTTTCTACCAAGCATTTTTGGCTCCTACCAGGGTGATTCAACAGCGTTGAACGCCAGTTTCAGCAAATTGCTTGATCTGAGTGGAATCAGTCTTTTCGGGAATACTGGAAACATTTCTGCTTCTCAGTTCACGGATCTTGCCGACATCAGCTGGTCAAATTTTGGGAATATCTAGTTACAACCAAAGGAGCAGGTACTCATTTCTGTAATTCTCTGTAACGGAATGCAGGTAGGTGGCTATTGTTTATAAATACGATTTTGTAATCTAATTATTCGTATTATCCCTGTAGAACACACTAGCAATGTAGGGTAGTTCGCAATAGATTTTTATGTCATTTTCATATAGGTAGATCACTGTGACAATGATCTTGCAATTGTAGTTTGTATTTAATGTTCCCATGCATCACTTTTGATTCCATTTAGCAGCAGTAGTTTAGTTTTCAATGTGTGTTCCGTTGTCGTGTAGCTTTACATATCATTGTTTTGTCATTTTGCGCTGTGTCAATTCGACGACGCATGTACATATTCCGCTCGATTAGCTTGTTAACAGCGGGCTTGTCAAAGATGAGATCGATGTTGTTTGCGAAACCTCTTGAGTTTTCTCTGTACAGTTATGTATAAAGTGATTTCACTAAGAAAGATTATTAGCAAGCAATCATCACTGTCAATCTTCAGAAATGTAATTTTAAAAGTATTATTTTAAATGTTTTGATCTACAACATTAGCTCTAGCAACTCAGCAATGTTTCTCTTACACTTTTATGGGTTTTTAGGCATTTCACAGTTCCCTTTTATTTATTGGAGTTTGCTGAACGCAATCAATAGTTTCACATGATTTTGATATAACTCCATCTAAAAGTTTTATCCATTTATTTCCATAGCAATACTTTCTTGCACTTGATACGTGATATACAATTCCAGTTATTCAATTCAACCCATATCAGTTCTCACATAACTGTAATAAGATCTATGTATTGTACATGTACTTTAGACACAATATAAAACACACCCGATACTAGTTTTTAAGCTGGTTTCCATAACACATGATCCCAGCACATTTTATAGAGTATTTTTTATTGTTATTAATTAAAAATCTATTATCAATTTCATTAATAGATTAATATTAATAGTAATTTAACATTTTGAAGTATTTAAACATTTTTCACTCCATACTAGCCATATACTGATCAACATTTTACATTATTTTCATTCACCCAATCCCTCACTACTTTTTTTTAAGTTCGATGCGATGCATTTAGAGCAGGGGTATTTTGTAACCAAACACCGCACATAATTTCGGTTATTCCATGCTGTAGTCGAAATATTTAGTAGAATCTTCAGGTTTGAATTTGCTGACTCCTCTTAGAAAGATGTAATCGTATCTCTGTCTTGTAAACTTAGATTCTTAGTCCATGGATCAAGAGTGATGCTGTGATTTTTAGATTTACCTTGATGTTTCACTAGATGTCATCTATTAAGCCATAGCTTATATGTTCTCGCTTAGACAAAGATTATATTAGTGTTATTGTTACAAACTTTCCCATGATTTTTTTAGAGAATTGTTTTAGATCTCGAATCTTTTGTAATCAACCAGCTCTATAACAGAACTTCTCAACATTTGTTCCCCACACACTCGAACTAACCAATTAATCATTTGCTACTTATTACAAATAGCCTGGGATATCATAGATTTTCCACAACACTGTAATTATATCTTTTGTTAATAACCAACAAACAGGTAAATTTCCATTACATAATAATTTAGTTGTCATTTTGGTACTTGATTGTCTGGATATTTCAATAAATGTTCTAATACACATAGTGTTGTCTCAGGAATTGCAAAATATCAGCAAGATACATCTGCATATGATCCTTGAGCTTGATCTTGAGCAAACTCAGTTCTTAAGCAAACGCTCTCTTCCATGTAGAGCTTAACTTCAAGCAGCATCCCGCTTGCTTTGTCAGCTGATTTAGTATGATGAATGAGAGCACTATCTTTGAGGCAAGTCTGCTGAAGATTTTTCGACTGAGGGAAAAGATACGCTTGGCGTCTCTTCGCATACAAGCATTGCCTGAAACATCCATCGAAAAATTACAGGCTTATTGAGAATTACTAATGTGCAACTAGATTTGCACGACAGGAAAGGAATATCTACAGTCATGATAGGAAACTTTTAAATCCATATACAAGACATACATGTAACCTCCTAGCAGCAAGCTGAGCCTCAGCTATATCAGCCAAGGCATTCTGAATCCTGCTTAGTTCATGTTCTGCCCTTTGCACTAGCAATTCCAGTTTAGAAGCAGCTTCTTGGTTTTCTTTTTCCAAATGAGACAAGTGAGCTGCCTGCAAGACACCAATTATTTTTACAAAATTTCAGAACTATAACATACAGGAATTCCATCTAAGACTGATTCACACCTGCAGTTCAGGAGTACTTTCTTCACTTGGCAAAGAATCTATTAGAACGTTTATGTCCTTCGTAGTTCTTGTTATGAGTGTGGCAAAGAGTTTGATATTGTCTAGTGTAAGAATACGAGTACTTAGAATAATACCAAAAGTAAATTATAAAGATAGTATTTAAAATCTTTCAACCATCGTTAGTTATGGCTGGTTCTTTCGTGGCACTTTTTTCCAATCCTGGAAAGCTACCTGGAGGTGCGTTTTGTTGCAGAATACCGATGCTGTTGCAAAAATATTCGGCCATCTACATAGGGAATACAGTAAAAGACGTTTAAATTAGGATTAGCTAAGTTTATAAAGCAGTTATACCTGATTAACAGCATCTTGTAATTGAGTCAATCTATCAGACATATTATTTATGATCAACGTACACTACTTACTGAATTTTAACCAACTATTCTGCCAGATTGACAGTTGTCAGTGGTGGTCGTTTCGAATTTCTATTGTAAATGTTTACCCGCGGTGTCGAAGGCCAAAGGTCAAAGTTTTGTAGCCTCCTAACGTTATTTTGTCCACCATATAGCGCTATAAATTCGTTGATAGGGTTCTAGCATAGATAATACGAATTAAAAATAAATGTGTTCGAAATTATAAAAAATATTATTTATTTTACTATTATAGGCAGAGCCGTTTATATTTTAAACTTAACTCGCGGATCTCAAGTATCACCTTTGTGGATCAGAAGTTGGAAACCACTGCACTAGTGCATTTCTTATTTAAACCAAATTGTAAGAATTTGACACATAAATACATCTATAGGGAAGGTGGGCCGCAACACATCTTTCCCCTGGCGCTCTTTGCTCTATTTCAGAATTTACATTGGCTCAGTATTATGAAATTCTCTCGAACATTCATCAAATTCTTGCTGCTAATCAAGGCGTAAAATAGCTAGCTATATTTATCGTCCAACAAGAAAGGAGAAGTAAGATAAAGAAAAGTAGCGACCTCATATAAATGGTGAATAAGTCCAGTGCGTTTGATGACACGGTTACAAAAGAAAGAGACAAAGAGCGAAAAAAGAGCCGGTCACACTCAACACCTAGCGATACCTACACCCACAAGAGGGAATAAAATTGAAAGAAAGGATTGCTCTTTTTTGTATGCCGACTGGGCATATGAGAGCTCTGACCGCAATGAAATAGGTGTGGTATGTCATCAGGATTGCAGCCTGGCTCATTATGTCTTTATTTCAACTTCAGGCTTAACGATTAGTGTTTTTTACTACCTGTTGAAGATATGCGTTTCGGTTTCTATGGTTTTTAAGTATCGTTATGGTATAAAAGAATTACAATATTGTTCTATTCTGCATCTATTCTCGTCAGTTTTGCCATAAACTCTTCTACATCATCGTAAGGTAATGGCTAACTGTGGCTGGCTCTGGACAATATTCTGGTTTCTTGCACTTCTGATTGTTGGGATTCCAATTGGATTAATATTTGCCATTCTCTGGGTTCTTTTCTCGCCCTTTGGAGCTTGTTGCACGGGATGTGGAGACTGTATGAACTTTCTCACCAAAGGACTCAATCTCCCACAAACCTTCGCTCGTAATATGGTGTCACAGAAAGAGCTCTGCTAATAGGGTGTCCAGGTTGATGCCGATCGTCTCAAATTTTTTCAACCGCTATGTGGTATATTGCATTGTACTAATTACCATGAATAGGATTTTTTTATTGCATGCGGTAGTAGTGTTTGCTCCTGTACTTCTGACAGCATACTTCGTTACCTCAATAATCAAGAACAGTAAGTTAAAAGATCTTTTCAGAACTAGCAGTATTACCTACATTCGCTAGTACAACTGGGCTACTTAGGTTCGACAGATTTTTCTATTTCTATTGTATTCATGCACTTTATGGTAAAGAAACTTCAATATTTACAGTACAGTATAGCCATTTTCAATGATTATTTTCCTGAATAAAAGTTACTTGAATGTGAGTGTAAGAAAAGCCATAATTCGAAGCCATCTAGTGGCTTCAACATATCGATGTTAAATGATATCGTGAATATGATCAAAGTACGAATGCGATACTATTGATCAAGCTTATCAGATTTCAGATGAGTTAACTATAAAAGTACAATTGTTGTGTATGCTATTATTCTGACACTTTGCATACCCTCAGCACAAGGTTACCTTAAGGGTTCTGGCACCATTGATGCCGGATAATCGATGTCCATCCTGTATTATTTAAACTACGCTAGTCGATGCACAAGGCTTTGAGTAAGTTCCTACGGTCCCGAATAAACTTAGCATATCGTGACTACAAATCTTCTACAGCTTCAAAATGGATATCACGAATATAAGCACATCATTATCAATTTATTCTTTGTTGAGTATGATCAAGGGATATTTCGAAGTAACAAATATCTTTATCTCATCGTCTTCCGCGTCTTCAACTCCCAACGCGGCCTTAAGTTGCGCAATGAAAACATCGAGTGGGTCAACCTGCGGTTTTTCTTTCGCCATCAGGCGCTGATACTCCCCGGCCGTTGACCAGAGTCGCTTGAAATCTTGCATTGTGACCTCTTTCTCCACTGATATATCTCTTATCACTCGTTTAGTGCTGTTGTTTATTTGTCCGAATAGCATTTCATATCCATCGAAGCATAATACATTTTTAGGATGACACTTTATAGATTTGAAGTACTGCATGAGGAAACTATAGAATTCCTCTTTGAGGCACGTCTGAACGTTCTCCAATCTTATCTCAGCTGGTAGCAACATGAATATAGCCACAATTCCACCATCAACCAATACCCTGTTGCATTCATTCACGAAAATATTTAAATCTAGAAAGTGCGCGGCGGTTGCACAAACTACAAGTTCGACGCTATCGTCCTGTAGTGGAAACAGATTTTCGCTCACAACCTGAAACTCGACGTTCTGGTTGAAATTGTTATTTTTTGCCGCTTGAATCTGTTCAATACTGATATCGATACCCAGGACGGATTCGAAGTGTGGGGCAAACATATGGGTAGCCTGTCCTGAACCACAACCTACGTCCAACATTCGACCATATTTCCCTGTTTTGTCTGATTTCTGCATCAGATTCAATATGGTTTCTTTCACTACATCTGGATAATTCGGTCGATACTTGTGGTACACAGTTGCCAGTTTCTTTCCTTCGTAGGATCGAACCAAACTTGCTTCAGACATTCTCAACTTGAATGACAGGACTACATCAACGGAATCTAGTATATATATCCACCGCTGTCTTATTTGCTTTAGAATCGTCGTAATGAAATAGCTTCTAACCTAATATAAATATATCCAACGGCGTTTCACCAATTAAAGTTACCTCCTGATTATTATCGTTAATTACAGAGACAAAGAACCGTTTTTAATTATTTCGCGTTGCTTATTATTGCTGTGTGATTTAGCTCTTTCCAGCGAGTCTATTTGTTTTTGCCTGTACTATCTGTTCTAATCACTGACTGATGTTTTAGCACTGTAGCAGCAAGTCACCGTTTGAAGAGTTGAAGAGTTGAAGAGTTGAAGAGTTGAACAGTTGAAAGTATACTGATTCAGTCCTAGCTTCTGTGAACGGAAGCAAGGCTATTTGTGTATTTTGTTGCTGCTTAATGAATTTGTGAATGCTACGACATGAATGACGCCAATTGTGCATTGCATCTTCACTACAAGAAAACTAAGGTAATGTTTTTATTAAGATTTTTAAGTAATGGCTGTGATGAATTGAGTATGATTTCATTGTAATTGTATCTAATTGAATATAGCACTACAGTTTTCAAGCAAAATTGTGTTTCTGCTAGGTACCAAATGTCTTTAACACTATTATATCACATGGTACACTCTGGCTATAGTTACACCCTTGGTACAATCACGCTGTGGCTGCTCGCATGTGTTTTTTGTTTTAAGAAAATGGTTGTGACATGGCTCTATGCTTAGTTTTAATTTAGTTTAAATTTAGTTACATCAAGTTATATATATAAACTTGGAAACATATGGAAACACTATGACCTTTATTGTATATCTAAATGAAGTATATAACGTGATAACTCAGTTGTATTAATTTGTGATGAACTTTATGAGTTTTCACACTGGCGCAGTTGTGCTATCTGGAGTTCCGCTAAAACATTCATCAAAAAGACGTATTCCGAGAAATAAGTTTTGAGTGATGACATTTTTGATGCGATCTTGCGGAAAACGGAAATGACTCGGAAGAAGGGATTGACGCATATTGAATTGAACTGGACTTATTTGTCGGCATTTAACGACAATGTTCCATTTTCGTTCGCTTCACTGCAAATATTTTCATGAAAAATCAAATCTCGGCGATCGTGACGTACTAACAGTCATGAGTGAACTTTCGAAGCTGACATAACGAAATGTTAACCCCAAGTTTGCGAAACAACCATTTAATATAGTGTTACTTTCGAGATTTAATCCTGAAATGCCAAGCAAAGCAATAAAACTCGAAAGATGTACGTTATAAACAATTCAAGCTTGAGTTAGTTTCCCACTTACTGGTAGTATTTACTGTAATACATCATGAATCCCGTATCAAATTACATTCCTTGCATAAATTATAAGTACTGTACTTTGCTGCTACACTATTACACTTTAACCAAATACACTTTGCAGGGCACATACTACTTCTAAAAATGAATATGAAGTTACTGTTGCACACTATGAATCTGTCCATTGCGATATCGCTCACTTTTGAATATGCTAGTTTAAAATAATATTCATTTAGTCATTTATCACGACACGGTTCTCTGTGTGCTTGTACCAATCAATATTTTAACTTTTCCTGATGTGTGTTTCATTTTGTTATTTAGTTGTTGTGAACGGTTGTCTGTAAAGTTAGCGGACCATTTACCTGGCAACTTTGGGAGCAAATGTAATTCGGATTTTTGGATTTTCCGCTTTTCTGGACACGACTAAATATATAACGGAAATATAACATAACTAATAATTTTAACAGAAACAAAATGATACACTTCTAAAGCTGGTAAATCTTGATTAATCCTCGTAAAATTCCTAAAAAGTAGAATACCATATATAATATATCCGATATATAGATTGCGTACACCATGGAGATCAAAACACAGCAACTGTGCATCGGACTGTCGCCAAATTTGATACTAACTAGCCAGTCTCAAAAAAAGCTGGAATTATGTTCCACTACCTGTATATTGTACAAAGAAAGAGGGTAAAGCTTTTCATGGCATATTTGACATTATATGGCGTGTTAGATTGTGTTTAACGGTTTTCAAGCCTTTCAACTTGGTGCTTTATCAAATAGTCATAGCGCTATCTAATATACAGTAGACTACTATCATCAGAACAATTTACATACCAACAAATGTTCTATGGATCAGAATTGAAAGCAACCATAGGTATAAGATTAATCGAAATCTATTTTTTCCTAACCTTCCAGGAATTTGAAGACTGTTTTTTACCACAATACGTCATTGCTTTACTTTGTTAAACGAAGAATCTGCCTCGGACATACGACAGATGCCAACTGGCAAGATGTATGCCTTAACTTTTCAAACGTAAGTTTTTTTTCAACTAAAGGAGAAAACCTAGGATTAGGTTTCTCCCACGGGTTCACGCCTAATTTTTATACTATTTATACCATCTCCTTTTATGGTATTCGTAATTGTCCACTGCACCTTCAGCTTAGTGACCAAACCATAACAAACACGAGAAATATCTCGCTATGTCGCTAGTAGTAGTAGTATTATTAATATAATGTTTACGTTCACGCCTCCTCTTACATGGTTGAAGTTATTCTCCTATATCATACGTTCATGTACGTTGTACGTGAACGAAAAAGATCACTGTCTACTGGATCCATTTACTATCAACTAGCTCTCATATTCTGCGTAGGCAGTAGGCATTCAACGTTGTAGGATGTCTCCGACCCACGCTCCATAATAGTTTTAGTCTCCAATTAGAATATTTCAACGTCGGTACTCTACAGTGCCTGTTTTCCAATGGAATTTGAAGGTGTAGGCATTAGCATAAACTGTGCTAACCTTTACCTTATTAATATCCTGCCTAACCTACTATCAAGGTATGTAAACGACGCCCACAGCGGGCGTCAAAATTGTTTTTTCCGAGCGATTTATTCGCTATTGAAGATAATTATTGAATTGGAAAATTATTGGATTGTTTGACACTATTACCAACGATTTAATTTAAGAAGAATCAATTATAAAATAAACTTAACAATTGATTGCATAATTTATATTAATTATTTATTTATTTTATCGAAAACAATTAGAAGTACCAAGTCGATTGATCAGGAATGTTTTAGCTTTACTTACCTACTGGGCATCCAAAATCTATTAATATTTATACTGCATTTTATTTTTATTTTATCAATAGCCATCGTCACTGTTGCTGATGTGTCAATCTATTTAAAAAATTAGTGATGGGAGGTTCCAAGAACATGGTCAAAATATTGCTCGGGAAATTACGCTTGGTTTTCTTCAATTTCAATTTTTTGAATGTAACATTCCCCCTACCTGAACGTCGCGATTTTTCTTTTTAATTGTGACAAATTGTAGCAAAGTTGCGTTGGCACAGCTACAATACCATTACGCAATTATTTAAATAGAGAGAAACAATCCCCTCGTCACGCAAACAGTTTTGGTTTTTCCACAATATCCTACTTTCCCATGTCGTCTCCTGAATTTGCATGGACCATCACTATGTTGGGTACAAAAAATACTACAGTATTCATTTTTTCTGCTAATTAAGCAATAAAACCTGAAAAGCGAATGGGAGCATTCATTTTCCTGCTCCTCTGTCGCAATGCGACCTCAAAATTTCTTTAATAAACTATAATATAGTTCAGTGCGTGCGCGATTGCGCTAATTGGTTTGGCGTCGCGCCCTGTCCCGCGTTAAGCGGAAGCGAAAATGAATATTAAAAACCATTTTCAGTCACTGACTCTCTATTTACCAGTTCTTGAACTGCGTCTTCATTAGCATGCTAACACGCAGTTCCGGCCTTCCATGATTAATGGTTTTCCACAGAACAAAATTTAGACCTGGCCATATCTATTGTGGCGTGGACAGATCACGAATTCGGTAAAATAGTCTGTGCACCAGCTTCAAATATTTCGTCATCGTGACGTCAGACAAGGGACAATCAATTTGCCTTGTAAATGTCACCTTGCCATAAGTTTCATGACCCTGTCATACGTGACAAAGTAACAGTGCAATATACAGTACATAACCGTATATAACTGATGTAGAGATACCAGAAAAATTAAGTAACATGTTGAGATAATATAGTGTTATAGACAAGCTATTGATTTTATTTGTTTTCAAATTGTTAGACATCAAGTTAAATTTACGCGAAATGATGTTCTGGGAATTTGGTAACTGAAGAGTATTTTGTAATAATTGAAGAGCTTAATGAAATAAAATGAGCTAAGCATGCATGTAAAAATATTCAGTAACCAATTAAAACCCGGAAGCTGTTCAGTCCTGAGTTAACTCGTGCAGCAGCACTATAACTCCAGAACGTCCAGACTGAAGTAGTAATCTAGTACACACCATCACCATCAAGCACATGTGTCGTCCTACAATGGCATAACAGGCAATTGGTATCAGAATCATGTCGTATATTCGTAATGACGTTACTTACTGTGAAGACGCTTTACGCATTATATACACCAATTAAGGGCCTTTACAGTGAACATAAAATTTTATTTCTCCCTTGCTAGAGTATTTGAAGAAATCTTACTCAATGTAGTAGCCAATTACGAGATCATCCTCAATTTTCCCTCCAACGCTCTCTCGCGCTCGGCTAAATGAGATATAGCTAAACTGACGTCATAGCGCTTCGGCTCAAGTCCTCGGGTTAAACGTTAGATTTTTCGAAGAAGTCTACTAAGATATTTTTTCAGCGCGACTTAACAGAGGCATATATAAAAGGAGCCACTGCTACTCGTCTCAATCACATTAAACAGGTGTAGAAGAAAACAATGTAGTGTTTGCTCCAGTTTATGCAGATATTATCGTCAAGTTGCTCATACAGAATTTTAGACAACCAGTATCGTGATAAACATAAGTTCCGCTGTCATTACTGAACAAAGTTTGGGCCGTTTGTATTTAAAAAAAAAAATTGTTGAAAATAAAAGCTATTGTTGTTTTGCAGATATTTAACGCTGAAACGTAATTCTATTATTCTGAAGCGTCTTACTTGCAAATTTCATCATGAAAAATATATTTCTACTCTGCTTGGTGGCAGCTGCCTCTATATTTACGACCGCATATGGTAAGTAATTTTCACTCAACGCTTATATAGTATGGTTTACACCAGGGTGGTCCAACTGCAGGACTACCACATGATTCACTTACAAACGTGCAGTATATTGCATTAGTTCCTGAGACATTTGACAAGAGACAATTTTATTTTTGTAATTTCGGATATCATCGCACCCCTAAATTAAGCGCTTGTCGCGCCATTGCTAGATTTGCAACTGTCCGAATGAAGGTACGTCCTTGCCAATCTTTGTGATTATTATAATAGGCTAAGTTTTCTTTTTCCTGATTGGATGTAAATGTTAACTTATTGTCAAGCTCCATGGTTGCTAATACAGTAGGCGCCGCTCATTGCGATCGCTTTGGGACAGTCTAACTGGCTGATGACATCAAATGAAGGATACAAATAAAACCGATCGATATTGATAACAATACCCGATTGATAAAATAATCGATTAATAAAAAATGAGACCTGTGTTAAGCTACGCACGGGTAAATGAAACGAGGTAGTGGTAATCTCTACTAGATTTTTTCGGACTTAAAATTTACGAAGAATGCATAAATCTTGAAATTCACGTAAAGCCGTAACTCTGTAACACTAACGGCATTCTAGATTTTCTCACAAATATCGCTTTATATTACAACAGGATGCTGCCATAATTTTCTCTTTAAACTTTCCCTTGGGTTGAACTGAAACGATTAATAACTATTACATATAATTGTGATGATTTTTTTATGGGTTAGTTATAATTTTCAACGTTTTCGGATCTCGCACAATCGTAGAAGTGTTAAATTATGTCCGCGAGCTAACGACAGACTTATTTTGATTTAAAATATTTAACCTCGATGCTAACTGTTATAAACGTCATAATAAATAGTAACTTTGACGTCCGTCCGGTCACCGTAATTGATCGAAATAGGGAATAACATCTGTCTTATGAAAATTGTTGAACAAAGTTACACGATATCGTATTCTTAAATACCGTTTAGAATTGAAATTAGGGCTGTGTCATTTAATATCCCTGTAGTAACCGCGAACCTCCGTCCGCCCAAGCAAGTTGATATGATCTATAAGTTTTTGACGAACGTACCCAACATTAGGGACAGAAAATAAGCGTGGATTGTTGTCAAGTACAAGGCTAGACAGTTAACCAAGTTGGCCAGAATATCTCCTGAAAATATTAACATTACAAAACAAACGTGCAATGAGTTGTTGGTGAACAAACGGAAATCGGTTGTGAGTAAACTTATTGAACATGATAGTGTTACGTGTATGCGATATCGGCATTTCACTTCCTTAAATTACAAATTGAACTTGTCACTATCTAGTGGAAATCAGAAAAAAAAATGGTGGTATGGTGTTTTTCAATCTTATTGCTCTTATTGGAATGATACTGCTTGTTTTTAACGAGTAATGGAGTATTGATGTAGGCGATACCTTTTTCAAATCGAGAGGAACCCTTGTCCCGTTAGTTTCTAATGTGATAATATAAGCATAAACCAAACCACCTGACGAAAAGCAACATAACATGATACCTAGTTTGGGGTCATATATGATGTTATATGCTATTCAAAGCTAACTGAATAAATGATATATAACTCAATATTTCATTTTCATTTCAAGTTTACTCAACGTTATTCTCATTGTTCAAGGTTTGCGATGCTACAGTTGCACGAACGCCCGTAGCAACGCCCAATGTAGACATTTAGTGACGTGCTCCTGGGGCTCGCTTGGATGCGAGAACGAAATTCGTCTGCAAAATGGAAAGATCTTCATTTCGAAACACTGCAAACAGTACGCCGCGTGCAGAGCAAACTTGTACAGCGTGAGTTTTATTTATATTTCAGTTATATTTAAACTGTATTATTATTTTCCTTTTACTAAAATTTATTCGGGGAATTCGTTGTTCGAACTTCTGACGATAATTGGCTTCGGTTTGAGTGCCTGTTAACGTTTGTTTCTCGAATACGTGTCATGCAAACGACAAATATATCATCTCGCTCGTCAGTCGTAATGTTTGATAGCTAGGCTATTTTGCAAAGTTACCATTTACGTTAAAGTAAAAATGTCATTAATTATTCGACATGAGCATTTTGAACATCTATTGAACTTTGGTATTGGTAATGCATAAACATTGCATTGGTTGATTGCATAATTCAGTATAGATTATCTTCAGCATTGTGAAGTACTTTATTGTCAAATGAAACTAATAGTTTAAACGATTAATAAACAATTCTATTTAAGATTATGTATGGGATAATTGGTTCTCATGAATTTGGTGTTTAACATCATATTAACACAATCCCAGTCAATAACTTGGCATTGATTGACAATTGCTTTCCTATTTAAATATTGTGCATTCTGTGATGGGCACAGCGCCTTATTTGCCAACAGTTTAGTCAAATACTATATTTAGCCACTCCGACCACTGACGACGTAACAATTTTCAAGCGCCATGGCTCTTGACGAATCATATCGTGATTAAGTTTTTAATGAATTGGGAAATTCAATTAGTAGATCTGTACCTTGAGAACGTAGCAATTAGCTTATTTATTCTCACTCTTTTAGCACTTAAGATCGTAAGAAAATATCCGCCCATTTCAGATATCAGATAACCCATTTCAACAATTGCGAGTATTGGCACATATATGGATAACCTTCATTAATACTTTATTTCCTCTAGAATGGTAATTAATCTATTTTTATTTTTATCAGAACATTCTGAAGACGTATTAATAATAATAATAATGTAATGTCATCTCAAATACCATTACTCTGCCATAATGCAATAATTATAGTATATATATATATGAATAGCTTTAAACGGTAAAATCGGATCTGCTTTTATCTGCTATATATCATTTTGACATTTAGTTATTTTTAAACCTTATTGATTTATCAATTCGTGATATAGTAACTAAACAAAAAGTGTTATACGATGAACAAAGCCAAATAAAGTTAATTCTGTCCATATGCATGAAAGTAGTCACGTAAACTAGTCCTTTTCCTAAATAAATATGACTTTAACAAGTCTGGGCTTTCGGTAGATGGTCTGAGGTAAATAAATGAAAATATTTCAACCCCGTGGTGAGTAACTGCTCTAGGCAATTACTAAAATGCGGTCTTTCGCTATTAGAATGGCTCCTCAGAAATGATAACGAGTAATTTGGGGTCGTGACCTTCTTTGTTATCTGCTACCAGCAGTCAGGTAAGCAAAGCTGGTTAAATGCCACTATCAAATAAACCCCCTCGGTCCTGCCTATCGCATTAACGTATTCTAACTATAGCGCCGATTGAGAAGGGATTAGTAAAGTTAGCAAAGAATGCAGTAGCAGCATGCATGGTTACTAGCAAAAACTGTTTATTTGTTCGATATGCCATTTCCATACGGTTTCCCAGAACAGACAACATCCCGAGGCATAAACCACAAATTGTCAAAAAACCACAGCAAAGTTGTATAATGAGAAACGTCTACTTCACTTTACAGGCGACATGACAACATATTACTAACGGGGTTGTTGTCTGGTTGTATTCTTTTTCGTAGTAATATTGACCTTGCTTGATGGCAAGTTTTTGTTATCTTATGGAAGTAATTACCTGACACATCGCATATTTTATGACTATACTAATGCGAAATTGAAGTCTTGCGTTTTGTCCTGTCAATACGGTTTTGTGCCAAGCGATTGCCTGCAGACGCGCGGTCAGTTTTTCTGCATGCTCCGACTGGAGGTATTTCTATATTTGCAAATCATAATCCTATCCAGAGGCCATAGGTAAATCTGTGTGTATTTACTCTCCTTACTGGTTACTGGTTACTGGTCACACTTGCCATTTACGTGGTAATTCTTACAGCTTATACTGTACTGCGATTAAACAAAGAATAATTATTCTTAATCAAGTATTATTGACAATATCTTTGTGCGAGAAATAACACTCATCGGTAAGTGCCAGTGATGATTGAACAATACTTAGTTAATATAGTCAAATTAATAGAATCAATTATTTAATCTGTTTGTGGGAATTTCACAGAGCATAGCATAATCATTATTCAAAACTTCTGTTTATTAAAAATATGAGTAATATTAGCAAATTACAAATTATTTAAATATATATTATTTTATTAATGTTATCCCATAAATAAAACATATTGCATCCCGACATCATGAATCACGTGGTGGAAATGGGTCAACATTTGTTGAACAGGACTTACTGTCGTCCATCGTCACACAATGACGCAGTCGTAATCATTTTGTTCTCGCTTCCTGCTATATTGAATTTTGTTGAATTTTTCAAATAGAATTTTCGCCAATGTGCTCCCAAGACGTTACTCAAGGCCGCACGTTCATCCGTTAAACTCGGAGCCATAAGGTCAAGCAGTTTATGTCGTTCATGCTGTGACAAAGACCGATGTAATGCAAAGTGAGTTCATACGTAACCCTTCGTTTTTTTGTGTTTTGAATTTGTTCTGTACTATCTGTTCCAAAAAGCCGATTGTCAATTAATTAATCATTACCTGGTTCAGACCATTTATCGAGGAATCCGTCTCGGCAGAAACGAACAGGGGTGTCCATAGATACGTGTCAATTTTACCACCTACTGCTGACGTTGAATCTACGCTGCTGTCTGAAAGCTCGGCGCTTATCACTTTTACTGGTAAGTCGTTTCTTATTTTAAACTCATTCCATTTCCGCTTTGTCTACGGCAATTAATTATAAAATCACATGTACATGAAATATGAAACATGCAGAAACCGCTTAGTCATCTAAAAGGCGTGCGATGTGTTATATCTCCGTGTGAAATTGGGTTACTCGATTTTTTAAAAAATCCATATGGTTATTCACATGCCCCAGTATTACGCTTATCTTAATGCTACACACTCGTGATATGAATAGTTGCAGGTTTCTCGTAATAGGGATAAAAATTTCCAGTCCATAAACAACTGGTGTTTTATGGTTTCTTATCATTGCACTTTCTGTCTTCAACCTGTCATACCTCGTATATTGCGTCAGTTGTGTGCTCCGCAACAAAATCCGTGATAGAATAACAATTACGTGCATTGCGTCATTACGTTATGATAAATAAGCTTATCTACGCTCCCAATGTTGTGCAATTAAAATCGAAACATGTGAGGATTAGGCTATAATACGTGATTGTCCTAAGTTCGTGCAAGAAAATCGCACTACGTATTGTGAAACAGCCTGGACGCCAGTGCAAGCATATGTTATCAAGGGGCCTTTAATGGAAAAAGTTTATGGCAGTACCGGCAAAATAGTTGAACAAATAATTTTTGATATTGCCAATAATTGAACCGACACACGCCAAAATCCCGGACATCTACCTCCGCATTAAAATGTAACACAGTAAGTTATTATTTTCACAAATTTTCTAAGAAATGTAAAGAATAATCATCTACCAATTAAATTCCATTGATCTGCTATAGCCATCGTTATCACCAACAGCGCCTATTTACGGTGAATTCTTCCTCGATAGCCTTATTTTTAGCCGCAAAGTGGAAATTATAATCTTACTAAGGCTCCGAAGTTAACCGCAAGTGTCTCGAATCAAAGAAGTGTCACTGATTTACATGTCAATCGCGGTCACTACACCTCATTATTTGCACCTCGTCAAAACGAAGATTAAGCGTTCTCCCGCATATCCTTGCGTTTTGAAATACAACTTATAATAGCCGCATACGGCTCGCCCTTGCAGAATTTGAGTAGGATATCGACTCGTAAAGGCACTTCCAAGTCCCGTCTACCCTTTCATAACATAGTACCGGTTAGTTAACGAACAAAGGAAACTTGACCTATCGCAAATTTAGAAGTAACCCGGTGGTGCGGCATGCAGCTCTATTCTTGGTTTTGGCATATACAGTCAAATTTGAATAAAAGCAGCGGATGAGAAACATAAACTAGCAGGTCTGCCAGAATTCGAAACATGTATATTTCTGTAATGCAATATTAGTATATTATTTTCGAAACCATAACTGTCATCAGCTGGGCAAAGGCATGATTATAATAATAAAAAAAAATCATAATACTAGACGACATGACGCAGCATGTGAGGATCGTTCACTTGAAAAAATAACAGACTGGGTCGAGAGTCTCCCAACTCATCCGTTAAACCATAGCATTTCTCTTTATTCTGAATCATATCATGTTTAAACAAATAAGATAAAAATATCAAACATTAATTTACTCACTCATTTATGAAACTGATTTTCCTTCTGTGACCCGCGAAATGTGTAAAAATAAACGATGCCGCCCACATACATGCGGCCATAAGGGCTAGCACCTAAATGCATCATTAAACTTATTCGCGAATGAAGGATGAAGGATGATTCTTTAAATTTATTATTTTGCGAGCAGTGTATAGCTGTATTCTGTTGCATTTTCAGTAAGAATCGTAAGATTTAATCACTGCATTTTGTTTTTTATATACCATTGTCCTCATCATAAGATGAATTTGTTTATACTTTTAGATCCCTCGGATACTCCGGGAGCTACGTATTACATAACTCTGAAACCTAATGCTGGAGTTGAACTCAATCCAATAAAGCCGAGTGTGGACAGCAAACTACCAGGGGTTCATTTCAACGACACCATACCTAAGAATGTGATTGCTTACATCGCTACCGGCTTGTCTGGAGGAGTAGTTTATAGGTACATTTTATACCGTATTTGCAGTATATTATTTTACATCATACATTTAATATCATTAGGTTGAGGAATTTATAGTACACTACACACTACAGTACATGATCTGGCGGTATTTTGATAATCATTATTTGACAACTTAGGAACACGGTCTGTAAATCGTACTTTTAATTTGGAAACACGGCTGTGGTCTGCGTTACTATAATATCAGTATTGAAAGTGTGATTAGGATCATTATGACGCTGACATTCCAAATTACAACAACAAAAATATCTAAATCTCTGAAACTACCAATTTCTAAAACCAAATCACAAGTCTTGTACCATTTGCAATATTGCCAATGCTTGCTTTAGCCGATTGGAGTTTCGATATGTGAATACTTTTGCCAGACGAGTTAGATAGTTTAACACCGCCTTAAAAACTGCATAGTAGTGTATAAAAATACGTGTTCCAGAAAATTCACAATGCCAAGTATGATCTTTCAGTCTTCAAACATTTCAGTTTGACAAATAATATAACTGTACTCAATCAAGCGCATATTTTTATCTTATATCATTTCTTTATTACGCTTATTTACACATACTTATTTAAATTTTTTACTTTTCAGAGTGAGCATTGTTAAAAAAGTGGGATTCCAACACTTCGCGCAAGGAGAATTTGATAATTTTCTCACACGTAAGTAAACTCTGGTTACACTGGTTACTCAATGCTGTGTAATCCAGATATTATGTGCTGAAATCACATTTTCATTTTTTTTGCCTACACGAGTCTAGACCGATTACTTGAATTATTTTTCAAATTTTCTTGATTATCGTAACGTAGTTAATTTTTTTGTTTTTTTACTTTATACTTTGAATTTTTTTTAACCGTCAAGCTCTATGACTACTAATTTGTTTACCTCAAATTTGAGCTGCGATAAGTTGAGAAAATGAACCGTTTTGACTTTGACAATACTATTACCTTTGTATTAACTCATAGTTGACCATCAAATTAGCCTGCTGTCACTATAAATGTTACAGAATAATTAATCAGTGTGATTTTATTCGGATTAATTGTTTTCGTTGGACCGAAGGCGAATGAACATCCATCAGTTGAACTAGCTTGTCAACAATAATAAATGTTCAATAACAGCATGCGTGTATTTAAAATATTGTGGCTATACAGTACTACCATTACCGTTCTTAACGGACTCGGAAAACTTTGGATAAAACGAAAATATGTCGATAATTCACTTAATTACACGACAAAACAGGGAAATTAGTTCACCTAAAGAACTGTTTGTTCGGTGGAGTTCAGTACATTAGACATAGTGTTGCTTTCGACGTCATCGACTCTATAATTAACAAAAATAATGGAAACGCCGCTCATTTAATCATGTACGAAAGGAATACCAGACGACTGATCATTTTCATAAATAACATCGATGCGAAGGAAATGTAGGTTTCAAATTCCCTTAAGAATTTAACACTTTTCTGTGAGATCGTCATCCAACTAAAATACAGTACTTGTAATTGATTCAATCAGATTTCCGCTGTGTATCGCAATTTCGTGATAGTCTATTTTTATGAACTTTTCTTCTACTTATGTCTACTTTGTCTGTGTTATAACACAGTTCTTCTGTATTACCATTTGCACCAACTTATACTAAATATCGAGTAGTATCAATAGAAGTAATTGTTTTTTTCATTCACCAGCACCCCAGCCTCTTCAAGGAATGAAAGCCATAAAGTTTGAGATCAACTCTGTTCTTCTCGACGTGGGCAAACCAATTTTCAAAGTCGAAGACAAATACGATAGTATTCGTGTTAGTTACAGGTGCGTAGGCGGAATTGTTGAATAGTTAATTGCATTTGAGAATTAATTAATTACCATTTATATATAAATTAAACTATAGTTCACAGTCTGGAGTAGTGATTTCCAAACTGTGCGCTATAGCCCAATAGTGGGCCACAGAGCTAACAGATTATGTGCCGTGCAGCTTTCCGATTATAAACCTTTATCCTGTATTTCTTAAAGTTTAAAAAATCGCTCATGGTTATGCCCATTCAGTCGTTGTAAAATTTTGACAAAACTTTGCGTGAAAACTGGAAGGTCGGTAAAGCAATGACATTTGTTTGGCAACAACTGGGCCACATGTCTTTAGTTCGTTCAATAAGTGGGCCACGTACTTAAAAAGTTTGTGAACCGGTCTAGAGTCTAGACAAAAAAATTTTGTATAGAGGTACCTTCTTTGCCATATATTCTGAACCTTTTTTTTATGAAAGCCTAACCTCTTTCATCAGTATATCTACTTACTCCCTATTAAAATGCCCATCAGAAAAGATCTTGTTGACATTCTAGGCAACCTATATGACGCTGTAGAGCGTTCGCACGGAAAGTTCTGATACAGCCGGGAGGTGTTTATATACCTTCACATGTTACCGTGCTTATATAGTTCACTCCTTTCATATCTATAATAATTTACGAAAAATGTTTTAATCGTAATCAATCTATTTTTTGTTCATTATTGTAAAGTTCGGGGGAGCAGTATTGAAATTATTGTCGTCTTCATTTATAGGAAAACTTCGGATCTCATTCAAGACGAAAAATTATTCCCGTCATTCACACGTCCGGGCATCATTCGCCTATCAGACTTGCAGCCTTCCACGGAATACATAATTTCCGCTTGGACAAGTATCGACAAGCCAAACGGCTCACCGAAGATAACTTCTAAACGAGTGAACATCACTGTTTTTACAAGTAAGTGTTGTTTACTATGTTGCTAACTATCCATAGCGAAAGGCAAGTTCGTTCTTGCTTCCATCAAATGTGCTTTGTGAATTTTTTAATTATACGTATATAGAACAGAATGCAGTTGCAGTTGATTGCAATTCAAAAAAGGTCTCTGCTAGAAACAGTACCAATCTTTATTTGAAAATGTCATTGTTAGCGATTTGTGGGTCACGAACATTCTACATTTACGTTTGTGATGGACGTTGGCAGTTTTCCACCTACGCAAGCAAACAGCATCACGCTGTCGAGTTTTACATCGCCAAGATCACTCATTCAAACGTGCACAGGATATATAGAATCTTTACCAAACATAAAATTCCACAAACACGCATCTCAAACTTATAATTCTGCGAACCGCTGATAATAATAATAATAGTATCGAATTAAAATTATCCAAGTGATATTACAAGTTTAACAGTTTTTTGGAACAAAATAATATTTTAAGCTTTCTCGAAATAAGTGAAGATTCACAATTCTCTAAATTTAGTCTCGTGATTTGAGAAATAATTAATAATATTAAACTACAAAGTTCTTCAATTTGCTATGTGAAATCTTAGCACAAATTCAATTCGCGGTATAGGAAACATAAATGCTAAAAGAGGATGCTCGGCGTTATTAGGGCCTGTTCATGCAAAGAAGACAACTTTACTTTGATGTAAAATACTTGACAATACTATAAAATGAAGAGTAAAATTCTTTTAAAAGTTATTACTGTTATTACCGAATGCTATACTAGTACAATGTCTTTGCCTGTGCTTATTGTCTCATTGCCTATGACTGCCTGCTTCTTGGTTAACCAACACCAACAAACTGAAAACGGAATACTTTTATTCTGACTTTGTACAAATTCGTTTTTCAGAGGTTCCACGGGTTAACGAGGTTGAGTTGAAAAATCACCACGCCACTAATCTCACTTGGGAATTTAAAACGTCGTACGAGAGATCGCAGAAAAATTTTGTTGTCACCGTACGCGACGACACCGACGAGATCTTCGTTGCGGAGAATGTGATCGGAGGATCGAGGCGGTTTTTCACAGCGACCAAGCTGATTCCAGAGCACTACTACACTTTCACAATAAAAGCAGAGACTGATGGACACTACTCTGAAGTAGTTCGCTCCCCGCCTGTCCGTACCGTTTCCAGATGCTACGGTTGCCTGGACGCCTCCACCCGCGAAGAATGTATGAAAATAATAGAGTGTAAGCCGGACGATCGCGGATGTTTGGTCGAGCTGCGGTCTCGGAAAGTAGGTTACTCCAGATTTTCGAAAAAATCCTTCCGGGCTACGATGACATGCAAGCAAGTGGAAGCTTGTGACAAGCAAGAAGATCAAAATTTATCCCATCAGTGCGACCCCACTGCTAGAAACCAAAATTCAAATCCACCCGAAGTATGTCGCTGTTGTTGCGAGGGGGATTTATGTGACGGACCAGGAACGGATTGCGGAAGATTGCTTGGCTGGTTGGACCCATTGAAGGACGTTCCTGTCACGACACAAACCCCTGTGGAGATGTGTGAAGAATTGGTCAATCTTCGAGATGGTTTTATAACTTGTACAGAGGGAGGGAATCTCTTGGGAACCACTTGTACATTTTCATGCCGAGCTGGCACTTACTTGATGGGAATAGGAAAAACAGAATGCTTACCAGGCGGAACTTGGAGTCATCGGGTACCTGTATGCCACGCAGTCAAACGTTGCCCAGCCATCGAATCATCATACAGTTCCTATGTTAGATGTACTGCTTTCAATCGACCATTTTCTCGCTGTGTTGCCACCTGCAGACCTGGATTCGTTCGAGTAGGCAGTGGTGTTACCCTATGTAGGCCCAACGGTTTGTGGACGAAAGCAATCCTTAATTGCGTTGAGAGAGACGAATGCGTACCTAACCCATGTATTAATGATGGCAAGTGTAAAGATCGTATCAACAGTTTCAAATGTATATGTGAGCCGGGTTATTATGGAGAAGTCTGCGAACGTAAGAAAGTTTGCGAAAAGCTTTTCAAGCCTAAAAATGGAGACTTACAATGTACTAACAACAATAAGTTCGGTTCCCGGTGCCGCTATTCTTGTGATGTGGGCTATTCCATGCACGGATTAAAATATACTCGTTGCAATCAAAAAGGAATGTGGTCGAGCACAGATCTGACCATTTGCGTTGTAAACAAATGCGATGTAAAGGCTCAAAGTCTGGTCAACGGAGGAAAAATGTCTTGCTCGGGTTACGCTTTCGGAGACACTTGCACGTTCTCTTGCCCGGAGGGCTTGAAACCTGCCGGCGGTCCGAATAACATTACTTGCCTCGAGACCTCCGAGTGGTCTAGCGAACCTCCCTGCTGTGACTTACCCTGCCCACCATACGCGAAAGTAGACCTATTTTTTGTACTTGACTCGTCTTCATCCGTCGGAAAAAAGAGTTGGAAGGAACTAATTCGATTTACTGTGGCTCTCTTAGATTACTTCGTTGTAGGAAAACGGGACATGCGGGTAGCTGTACTAAGGTATAACAATAGAGTTGATACAAAAAACGAGATAGAGTTGGGTGACTATACTAGCGCCCAAGATTTAAGACAAAAGCTGCGGAGCATGCCCTATAACGGCCATGGAACGAAAACAGGTAAAGCTCTCGACTACTTTAATAAACACAGCATTAACGTGAAAGGCAATCGACCAGGAGTACCAGACGTAGTGGTCGTCATCACGGACGGACTTTCGAGCGACAACGTCAAGATACCATCGCAAAAACTCCGTGCTAAGGGATGCAAGTTGTACGTTGTTGGGGTGATCAATAAAACGGATAGGGTCAACATAGCTCAGCTCCAATCCATTGCCTCGGGACCAAAGTACTTACAAATCATTGACGATGGCTACCAGAAACTAGCTGAAAAACTTTCTCAGAGACTGATTACTGACGTATGCTGGATGCCATGCGCTCATAAATACGAAATGAAAGAACTGATTGATCGTCACAGACAACTGGCCGCGATGAAAATCGCACAAGAAGATATGGAATTTTGGGAACAGTTCGACAGAAAGATATCCAGGTTCTCTAGAAACCGTATAGACACTGCTTCTTCGACGATAGACGCGAATTTGGTCACAGAAGTGGAAAACAAAATGCACGAATTAGAAACTCCTGTAGAAGATGAGGTACCTGTGGAGAAGACGAAAGGAAGAGAAGCCGAAACAGAGCTGGAATTCGATGATATGTCTGAAGACAGAAAGAGGCAAAGGGCCAATCTGAGAAAGAACGCCAATTAAAGCTGGATGATGGATTGTTTTGCTTGATGTTAGTATGATCTGTCTCACTTTCAGTGCTTGAGGTCTCAGTTCTTGCAATATCCTCTCACAAATCCGGATTCGAAGGAATATTGTTGGATTCCCTCTAATACTTGGAGACCATTCTTCGAATTTATCTTTGTTTCAGTCCGCCTATGCAAAGTCATCATAAATCCAGTTCTAGAAGACAAGTTTGAATGCAGGCATTATTTTTGTATGACAGTAAATCATCGTTGTTGTAATGAGATTAGCTCGGATACCTCCCCAGAAATAATATACATCACTGAACCAAAACGGGAAACATGTGGGAGGGCTAAACACCATAGAGATAAATAATACCTCGGTGTATAATACTATCAATCCTATTTATAATATTTTGTAATTACTTTTCCATTATTGTACTACCTTATCTCATTTTTTGAATTTGTTTCGCATTTTCTGACGTTCCTCAGTTATTATTATTACTATTTATTATTCCTTGTACATTCTATAGTGAGATAGATACCACTAGCTCTATTCAGCATTACATTCTTTCTACTAATCTAATCTCTTGGTGAAACTCAATAACTAGCAGCTGTAAATCTTATATTCTTACAATGTACCAATACATTTTTTCTCTTAACTCCCGGTATTATTCTATGCAACGAGTTAGAAAAAAATTACACAAGATATTTTAGAATGAACAAGAATATAATTGCGAGTTAACCATTAGTCGGTACAGAATGTAAAGGTTGCGAATAATAACGTATCCATATTCTTCAGAACGAAGAAGCAACGACAAGAATAAATACATACAAAAAGTTATGGTTGCGTATTCTGTTTAGTACTTCACGAAGAACGTGACCCATATCGCACCGAAAATGGCGGTCACGGATCCGGCAACTAGTGTGACCGTTACAGTTTCTAAAGTCACTACAAGCGCACCAATGCCTAAGCCGACGATGATTTGCGCCAGTTGTATCATGCAAGTAACGAATGCACAATCAATTCCAACTCCACGTTCTTCGGGTGTTCCCTTGAGATGCTTTCAACAGAACAAATTTGTATTCAATTGCTGTCGAATGGTTTCTGTATATTTTTACGTTTACCTTGTAACCTTCGTGGTACTGTACGACGAGGAAGTAAGGCAAAGTGTACAGGGTAGCTGACATTACACCGATCAAGGGAGAGAGAGCGAGAACACAGTACGGATGTTGGTAAAAAGCCATTACAGCGGATCCCGTAGCGAAAGCTGCGTATCCCATGAAATAAACGATTTTAGCGCCGAAATTCTGAATCATCGGCTTAAGAAGAACTGGAAATGAAAAAAGAGTGTTACGAAATAGACTAAACGAGTATAAGAAATGTTTGTGATATATATGCAGATATATACAGCAATAAACTGCCGATGCTGCAGCGTTGATGGTCATTCCCCAACTTCCCATTTCCACACCCCGTTTGTATGCTTCATATCTAGGCGAATTCGGCGGAGCCTGAGGATCACCACCGTATACCTCCTGTCCGACGAAATCAGTAAAGAAGAGCACGACGCAAAGAAAAGCTATCCAACCGAGCAAATGGGCAATACACAAACATCTGTAAAAAGATTTGCATACACAGTAGTAATGTATGCAGTTCCCGTATCAAACTTGGAACTATGAAGAAGTGTTAACAGAAGCACGAGAGTCTGATGAATACGAATAAATAAATGACCGACCATAAGTACAGATTATTGTTATGCACAACAAGCTGAGTCATTATTGAGCAAGCCTATTCTATTTTACTTTGCCCGCAGTCAGATTAGATCGAATACATAGTAACCATGGATAACGCTTACTTGAGTTCTTTCGTCATTCCAATTATGGATTTCCATACTCCACCAGATGACTTTGTTTTATATTTTTGAGGTGACCCCGTCACTGAATTTGATGTCCTGCGCCTTGGAGAACCTACCACATCCAGCATGGAGCCTGGCTCCATCCCACGTTTACTTGTCGCTTGTAGAGGTCCGTGGGGCTCTGCAAATTCGTCGTGGTGAAAATCAGAATCGTTGTTTCCATCTCCCAAGACTAGATCGTCAGTGTAAGGATTCTGATAACTTAGTGGGCTATTTGCTTCCCTGTAAGGAGGCGGTAAGGGTATAGTGGATGCGTCGGAGGAAGAGAATGTGGTATCTGCCATAAAATGAAGTTACAATAAGGTGCAAAGATCATTAATTATGAACACCATGAAACAAAGTGTATTCTTTCACTATATGTAGTATACGTTACCTGAGTCATAGGCGTCGTAAGGCATTCTATTGTGGCTGTAGATCTGTGGATCGTGATATGGCAATAAACGACGATTAGATTTTGTATTTTGTCCTTTCGAATAATAATCCTGCATTCCACCGTTTGTCACCCACTGAACTGTTCTTGACATTTTGTTGTCAGGATTATCGAGGTTCATATTGGGTACAAGGTCAACGTATGGGTCAACGTTGTAATGCCCATAGTGGTAGAACGGGACTGGCTGACCGTATTCATTCATCATGTGCGGAGTGGAATACTGAGTGAAATGACCTGCCTGTGGATTACTGTGGAAGGTTCCATAAAGTTCATTAGTTGTTTGTGTTCTACTGTATTTCCTTCCGTGGAACTTGCTTCTTGATGAACGTTTAGCCCGTGATTTTTTGATCCGCTTAACACGAGGAAGTCCAACGATGTGCATATTAGGACTAGGATTTGGCAAAGGGGTGCCGCTCCAGTTTTGTTTGCCATCAGCGTCAATAACGTTGTTGTTTTGTTCAGTTACCGTCTCAACTCGAAATCTACCACGCTTGGTTTTATTTCCGTCCTTCGCTTTACCAGATTTAATGTTAATGTTACGATTTTGATCAACCACAGCGTTGCTAGGATATTCGTGCTGATTTCTTTTCGGGTTTCTCTTTCTACGTCGCTCGCTGTCAACTACTCTCTGGAGACTGCGCGTTCGATTTTTTCTAGACTTAAGATGAGCGATATTGCGATAACGATAACTATCACACTGTTAAGATATTGTATAGGCCTACTGTTTGTAAGTTTAAAGAACTAAATTACCCGATTTTTCTCCCGAATGCTAGTCAAATTCAACGCCAGACAAACGACGAATATAAAAGCTGCAAAGACGTATATCACTTGTTTGTCTGACGGAAAGAACCGTCCGAGTCCTATATCACGAACCCATGATATACCTCCACTAGCGTAACCAAAAGCTCCACCAAATCCTGCGACAGAAAGCATTTACTGGTAATTATTGAATTATTATTAACTCATTTATTAATATCCTCCGTTAATACCCGTGAAAACGGCTTGATAATATAATCCGACACGAACGTCCTCTTCGTCACAAACATCCATGACATATGCGCGAATCGGGCCTTCGATAAAATCGGCGCTGAAGTCGAATACCACTACTCCCGCTACTGTGACTAAAATTGCGGCTAGCACATAGGAGCTGGGGAATAAATATATGGAAGTTTACTACTTAGTTGATATTCCTTTTCATGTATACAAAAGTACCTGTCATCAAACGTTCTTCTTAACCCGCTTCTACCGTAAGCAAGACCAACAATCGCTTCACCGTTCAAAAATAATGTCATTCCAATCAACAAGAGAATAGCCAACACTAAAATAAATGGTCTCCGTCGTCCCCATCTGCACATGCACCTGGAATTGACAAGACTGTTTATGATTTCTATACTATAAACTATTTACCAACTGAGAGTTCAGAGTGCACTTACTTATCGCTTAAATTACCGACGATAGGTTGGAAGATAAAACCCAGGATAGGACTTATCACCCATACCAGACTGTACAAATTTAGTGGCAGGCCGATACTCAGGAGGATCGGCGTTGTTAAAGTGGCCTCGATAGCGTAACAGTATTCGCGACCAAACATAACAGTGCTATTCAGAAATAGGCTGAGTTTGCTTCTCTTTGGTTTGATAGTTGATGTTGTAGATTGCACCGTGAACCCTGAAAATGCTGTTACAGATGACATCGGAAGAGATATAATAGAACTTGGGGCACGCAGTTTCTTTCTCCGGCGACGCCTTCTAATCGGTGTAGCTATCGGGCCTTCACAAAGCAAACTTTTCTCTAGATTAGTATTAGTAGCTTCTACATCATATAGGTTACTCGTATGAGGAGAATTTTCTGTATGAGCCTGATTGTTTAACACTTCCGCATCCTTGACCACATCAGGTTCGAAATTTGGTACTGGAATTTCAAATACCCGGCGGCCAATTTTAACCGATCGCGTAGCTTGACGTTTATCTTCCGGGCTTTCCATCATTTTTCCTTTTGGCGACACATAATCTTTTTCATTTTCTTGACTGTTCTGTGTTTCTTTAGATTGCAGAAATGAGTAGTAATTCGAACCTGCTCCGAACCCCTGATAAGATTCCATCACTGGTGTTGCAGTTATTCCAAGTGCGGAAGGCGGTTCAATCTTGATCGCATCACGCGGTGCCGCTGAAAATGAGTTCATTTGAGTCAAACGGGATTTCAAGTTGGAAGCTCGAACATCCTCCTCCTCTGGCCTCAAAGTAGTTTCTAAAGTTGACATTAAATATCCCTATTTAAATAGCTGTTGCAAACAGATGTTGTTAACTAAGAGTAGACTAAAATTCCCGAAAAATGTTCACAATTTATACTGCGTCTCTCCAACAAAAAAAGGGTGTTAACTCTCTTTTGGTGATTAAACGCATCTTTAATGGTCCGATTTTTTATTGCACTAATCTCGTCAAGTGACTTCTGAACGTGATCGGATATGAATATCCTGCTTTCAATTTCCTCAAATTCCCCAATCACGGATTATAACTTCTACATCCTTTAGTATGTGTTATCTGTGCTGGAGTGGCTTATAATATATTACAATATTGCAATAATTCCGTATCCACTATGATGATTAGGAATACCGTATAAAAGTGAAATATTGCCTGATTTTTAATGTATTATGGTAGTGTAGTACTGTATTTTTGATGTTAGCGGCGGATCGACCTACGGGATTGCCTTTTGACTAATGAACCTTAAGACACGTTTTGATGAACCACAATACGATGATTTGTGCTTTCGGACAACTGTCGTAAGAATTAGCCGAAACTCTAATCTGATGGGTTGAAAGAGTTGTCAAATAACTGGTCGAATTCTGGGAGACGTGCATTAAACAATGGTTCATATCAAATCCTCCAATTGAACAATGGTTTGTAATGGAATTGGTCTGACGTTATTTCGCTGTAGGTGACCCCTAGTGAGCAGCCGAGTTTACGGACGTATGTCAGAAACAGCGACACCATGCGACCAGACACACGTTTACTACTGATGTCAGTAGTTTAAGGTAGTCAACTCTGATATAGTAGGATCAGAATAGTTGTGTACATTACTGTACCTTTACATTGTGTACCTTTGCGAATGAATACATCAAAAAATACGCTATACAATACCAATTGTTACTGTAATATCATGCTGCGCAGTTATAGCGTGTACCGTCTATTCGAAAGCACCAATGGCATTGAATGTATTTCGGAGGAAGGGTAGAATACTGCTTCTCGCTTTAGTGTTGACGGCAGCATTACTCGTATGGAAATGGGGTAATGTTTCGAAACGAAAGGTAGATTCAGTGAAGAGTAAAGCTGCAAATCCTTTGCCAGCTTTTTCGGCCTCAGCCAAGCCAGGTCTTTCGCCTATGCTGAAACAACTCGATGCAAACGCTACTATAGTACGCTCCTATACATTGGATGGTATGAGAAAGCAAGCGCTCAAGTTAAACTTAATACAAAAAATGAAAAACACTGAAAAGTTTGGTGATCATAGAGCAGATGACCCTGTTATTGTGATTCAGGCACATGACCGACCAGAAATGCTCAAAAAGCTCCTGTATTCCCTGCGTTATGCAAGAGGCATCGAGAGCTCGACCTTGGTGATAAGCAGAGATAAGTTTTCATTGGAGATGGATGCAGTGTTGGACAAAGATATCGATTTTTGCCGTTACATTGAGATTTTCTGTCCCTTTTCAATGCAGTTGTATCCAGATCAATTTCCAGGGGGAGATCACAACGACTGTCCGCGTGATTTGTCAAAACAGCAGGCAAGAGAGAGGGGCTGTAACAATGCAGAGTTTCCAGACATGTATGGCCATTATAGGGAAGTAGGAGTCGTACAAATCAAGCACCACTGGTTTTGGAAGCTCAACATGGTCTTTTCAGGCATGAGAGAAATCCATAAGAATGTGGGACCAGTCTTATTCCTGGAAGAGGATAATTATGTGTCACCGGATCTCATTCACATAATGAAGAAAGCTGTCTCTTTGAGAGATAAAAACTGTCAACACTGTCACGCTATCACTTTAGGTGCCTACGATTTCTCTAACGATTATGCAAGCAAAGGCAATAAAGCGGATGCAAAGCCTTGGGTCAGCTCACAACACAATATAGGGATGGTCATTTTCGATTTGCTGTATGACCAGCTGGTCAAGTGCACCGATTATTTTTGCACTTATGATGATTATAACTGGGATTGGACATTGCAATCTACAGCGGCAAAGTGCCTACCCAGCCACCTCCACACTCTAGTGCTTAACATCCCAAGAGTTTATCACCTTGGTTGTACCGGGTTTCATCAAAAACAGCACGGTATATGTGACATTAACGAGGAAGAACAAAAACTAAGAAAAGTATTTGAATCGCAAGCTGCCCATTTGTTCCCGAATTCCCTCGAATTGATGTCCAACAATCAGGCAGTCAACAGCAACCATGTTCCAAATGGTGGATGGGGTGATATTCGAGATCAAGAACTTTGTAAAACTTATACAGATTTGTGCAAAAAAATGATTTCAGTTGCATAGCGAGTTGTGATTGGTTCATTACCAAGACAATAATTGTAGTGCATTGTGTAGTGTGATGGTAATGTAGTCATTACCATTTGGACTTGACTCAATGTATATATAAAATGTTTGGGTGTTTGCCAGGCACTGTGCATATAAAAAAAAATTGCTGCAATATAGTTGCACCAACATCATTGACTTGAAGGACTCATTGGGCAATCTTTGCTGCTTTATGTTTTTTGCTTGCTACCAACTAATTCAGATATGCATATAACTCTTGTAACCCCATTGCAGAGGTTCAGATTCCTTTCTGTAAAATCAATATCTTGTTCTAAACTACTTGATCTCTTTTTTTGACAATTTACCTTTTGGTTCATGTTTTTGCAGGAGTGGGCTTAGCTTACTTTTCTACTGTTGTCACTGGGATGCAATTGTCCAATGCATCGCTTTTTGGCGTATGTGACCTATGCTGGCCAACCGACAACAAAGTTTTATTCTATCTCTCTCTGATAATATTACCCAGACCTTATTTTGCAACCCTCTCAATCATTACCTATTAACTATCAATGAAGGATAACATCCATAATTTCAGGTGAAAGTTTTAATCTTAATTCGGTATTTTCAGTTATCGGTACAACAACCAAATGGTGCATGCATAATCCACATGAATAAATAATTTTCCCCCAATAATTCAACTGTACACAACTTCATTGCTGCTGTTGTTGGGCTGCATTTGACATCATCATGAATACGATGACAGGCAGAATGTACATCCACTGTAGAAAAAATAACCTTATTAAATAATCTTATTTATCATTCCTGGTAAAATGGAACACTTGCATATTTCGCAAAAAAAGACTTTGGTTCTTTCTCGTCAATCTCTTTTTTCTTCTTTTCTTCGTCGATTTTGTTCAGAAATCCTACGGTGTCAGGTCTAAACATAACCACGTTATATATATGCTAATGAATTAACCTGTTTTAAGGGGATGGCCAAACTTATACTTGCTTCCAGATATGTAAGAGCAACATCTAAAATTTTTTGTTAATCTTGCAATTGAAACAGTTGGGTTTTAATGTTTTATCTCTGCAGTTATTATTCATGTGTGTAAGGGTCTCTGTGAGACATGTACTGAATGGCAAATAGCCACAGTTTGGCTTAGCAATATATTTTTTTCTTCACCAACAATCATGTATTTAGTATTTCCATTTAATAGCACTTACATTGCTCCAGCTCCTGGCTGTGTCGTCCGCAAAATGGTACCCAAGTCATTGTTATCCTGCATTGAACTTTGTCTTGCTTCGATGGATAGAGATATGACGTTACCTAGTCCGTCTGTGTGTATGTTTATTATGTCTTGTAATCCGGATTTTAACAGTTCATCCTAATATTGTAGATTGAATACAATGGTTTATGCAGAAATACAACAAACAATTTGGTGAATTGCTATATAATAGCAGTGGAGATTATGGTGACTTCAATAAACTCATTTTGTTTCATTACGTTTGTGAAATTTTGAACATATCGTGCAAAGTTATCTAGGCGTTTAGGTGAGCTCACGTTAGGATGGGCTTGCTAAGTTAAAGGTAACACTTATCCAACCCATCCCCCAAACCTAAGCTACCCCATCCAGGTTTTCAGAGGGATAGTGATAATTTTTACTGGCACTTGCCTGTAATAAGGTTCAATACATTTGCGAATAAAATCTACTGGAAACACGATAGGTATGTGTTATAGACTTACAACAAATACAAATCCCATGACATTGCTGCGCTCATCATCCTTATCATCGCCAATACTTGATTGTACATTATTTCTTAAACGTATTCTATATATAGCGTTTTGATGTTTCAATTTTTCAAGTGTCTGGACATGAGCGTCCGGCCATTCATGCTGTTGTAATAACTCTGCTTCGTCTCCTTTTAGACTGGGGAAATGAATGACCGCTCTGTCTGTGAAATTACCTTAATACAAATGATATCGAATTAATGATGTAAGATGTCTATAGAATCATCACAAGAACTTACCATTACCCAAGTCATGTTGAAGTATCAAGTTGTAGCCATCACTTACAGCATTACAACTCCACGCAAAGATAATTATACTTACACTAGGTACTAGTATACTGTTCATAGTTCTGGGCTACACTTAACTGCAGGAACAGCGGAAAAGTCACTAGAGAAAAGACCGAAAATTACCAACAAGTCTACAGGGATTCAGGATTTCCAACTTTCCTGTTATTCCTGTAGTTCCTAGAATAGTAGCAAAATTTTTGCATGCATGGAACTGTATTACAAGTGTACAATATAATGACAACATCTACTATAAAGCTGTCTACAAATCTACACTGAAGTCAATGGCAGATGTACAACTTGAAAGTAATGTTCAATGCAACAATCTCATTTAATATCCTTGGACGATATTCTTGTTACTACAGATTCCAGAAGGCTATGCTCTTCGTCTGTTATTTTGTAAACTTTCCGTATGAGTTGCTTGGATGCCAAATTATTCAGTTCAGTAACATTCGTAATTTCTCCTCGGACTCTGGCCGCCACTTTCTCAGCATCTTCTTTTTTCCCGAGAGTTACGACTACTATGTCTAATGTTTTATCGTCAATACCAAACGTTTTAAAGCTTTCGTTAATTTTGTTCGTGGGAGACAAGTTGAAGATGATTTCGGAATACACGCTTTTTGTTTTGAGTTTATTCACTTTGGCATTGTGCAACGCTTTGTTAACCGAGATCAAGATTTGAAATACGTCAAGTATTAATTTCGGTTGTAAGAGACATGCTTGAACTTCACCTTTGATCATCCAGTTTTTCAATTCTCCGGCATTGGAAACCCCCCGAAATACAGCAATAAAAACATTGACATTTTCAAAGAAAGGAAGCAATGAAAATTCTTCCATTATTCGATTAAAAAAGGTCCAAAACCAATATCACACAACACCGCATAATATGAGGATTGTGGAAAGACAGCAGTACTTCGCAATCACAATGCTGGAAGTGGTTGAAGCGATGTCAGCAAAGGTCATCATTAGTTGACTCATATACCTAAATGAAAATTTAAATTGGAATATAAATCACTCATAGGCGTGGAATATGTTAACGTAATTAGAATAGGGTAACATCATTTCCGTTTTCCGTTTAATAACAGTGCCGTTATGTGACTAAATCTACCAGATCCATGCTATATCTAAAAATATTATCATTATTCAATTTAATGAAAGAACGTGAAGTAAATGCTAAATTATAATATAATGTAATTTGTATTTTTCCATAGCCATTATATTAATATTACCAATATCAGAAAAACTTGTAATTGTAGTTTATCAACTACGAGATACTTTATGTAACCTATCTAAAGCTCCCTCCAGTGATGACATATGCTTCTTCCGTGTGTAGTCGAGTGGAAAATTAAGAGAATGAGTTTTTATTGTCTCTTCTATTCTCTTCGCTTATGAACCGGATGTTTTTACTCTCTTTAAGTAAGCCAGTGCCGAGAGACGTCACGCCCAATCTCGTTCTACGTACAGTATAGTTCAGAGCGCTACAGACTGTCTTTCTGTTATTACCGGCGAATTATCTTGTGGTATTTTCGCTGGTTTAGATTTATTGTTCATTGTTAGTGTTCTCTGTATGTTTGATATCTGTTAGAGACTTCCTCTAGATTTTCACTAATAGAATTGTAACTAGCAGGAGAAATATTTTATTATCAGTTTATCCTTGGCCCTGGTATAATTTTTGTTAT
This sequence comes from Halocynthia roretzi, assembly GCA_013436055.1. Lineage (NCBI taxonomy): Eukaryota > Metazoa > Chordata > Ascidiacea > Stolidobranchia > Pyuridae > Halocynthia > Halocynthia roretzi. Next base: position 30,709 of record QRAM01000019.1, on the reverse strand, counting down.
CTGATAGGATTACCGATGTAATTCGAGATAAAAATCGCTACTATAATCTTAAAAAACCTGAATTACCCTATAAGTACATAAACCTCATGAAATTTACGTGCGTGAATTATTAACGTAACCTAAGGTGTATAGGGCGTGTGTGAACTTACGCACGAGTTGACGTGGTTCTATTGTTGAATATCGGTCTTGATTGGTAACCAAAAAGTAGAGGGATAAACGCTTGTCTTTTTTAATAAATAGATGGATGGATTGTGTCTGTTCTATCTTACCTCGCATAGTATGGCTGTGTAAATATACACAGGACATCTTTACTGTAGATCCTTTTTTGTAAGTATAGATAAATAGCTAAAGTGTAAGTGCAGCTATTAAATGAAGGCATTTGATATCACTTTTCGCATAGTTTTATATCACATCATTTTCTATATAATAAGTGACTCGTTTTTTGCAGATTTTCTACAGTTTTTTCGTAATCAGACTCGACCCGCACCATGTCTATTGTTCGGCAAAGTAAATTCAGACATGTATTTGGCAAGCCCAACAAAGCAGATAATTGCTACATCAGTAAAAATTTTGAATGTGGGGGCAGTGGGGAAACTAGTATTACAGTCAACAGCAAGTTTGTGGCAATGATCTCCTCGCCAAAAAAGGTCCATGTGATTCCTATAGAGCAGGTGACTTGATTTAGTGTTACAATTATTTCTGCATGAACATATGTAATTAGCTGATTTTGTTATTTGTTAGGGTATTATATACAACTTTTAACATGGTGGTTAGCCATTGTAATGACAATTACATAATTTACTTATTCATCTAGGGTAGGCACTACTTTTAATATGGTAGTCTGGTAGCAGCTACTGCTGCTTCCTTTGTTAATATTCAGATTGGTTATCATGACAGGAAGTTGATGATGTCATTAGTTGATGGATGGATTCATAATAGTATGCCCTAGATAACGTTATCAAATTTGTTTTGAAGTAATGAAAGTATAATATTCATTATGTAGACTGGGAGACAGGATGATCTCAAATACATTGACACCAGCTTTAATGTCTTAGACATCGCATTTTCGCCATTCAACGATAATCTTTTAGCCGTCGCTGGTGAGGATGGCAAAGTTAAAGTGAGTGTCTCTGGCTGTTCTACATGAGAAATATTTTTTGCATTCTTCATGCCGTTCTCTGTATATTTTAGATTTATCTCATTCCGGATGGCGGGATTGCTGATCAATTGTTATCTGAACCTTGGATAGAACTTGCGGGACACACGAAAAAAGTTACTTTTATTCAGTGGCATCCTGTTGCGGAGGGTATCATTGCTACAGGAGGTAGCAACTCTTCAAAAATCATAACAACTATAGAGATATCTTGCAATCACTAATATTTTTCAATAAATATTTAGGATTTGACACTTTCATTGTAATTTCGTGTTTGAGCATGGTTGATGGGGAAATGGAATACTCTACCTGGAAAAAAATTGAACTGGATGACTATCCATTGTGTTTATCCTGGAACAGAGATGGCAGCCGGTTTACCAGCACTTGTAAAAACCAAACCATCTACAATGTGGACCCTAGGACAGATGATATCATCCAGGTTTTTTTCACTAATTCTAAATTGCTCATATGTTATATATATATATATATATATTGCTATATGTTCCTGTTCTTTCAATACTGTTCTCTTAATTAAGACTGATGGTCCAGTCTACTCAGGCGCAAGCAAAAGTAAATCTGTGTTTATAGAAAACGGTAACATCTTGTCTATTGGCAGTGACAAGGTAGCGAAGAAGCATATGTACCTCTGGAAAAAAGTTTGTGTTAATGAACTTAAGTTGTATTGCTTTGGGTGCCACTATATATTATTTACTGGTATATATTTCAGAGTGGGGAACTGGTGCATATGGATGTAACAATGGGAACTGGAAGTGGTCAAATGTTTATACATTATGATATGGACTTGCAGATTTTCTACCTAGTTGGAAAGGTATCCTGAATTTTCATAAATGACTATGGTTCTTACCTCATATATATAGTGAGGTATGGTACTTGGTACTGGATCGCTCGGTGGGGATTATTCTATTAGATACAATACAGTTCCTAGCTGCTCCTTACAACTAAACTGGATACAAAGGATGTTTTATATAGAACATAACAGATGATACTTTATGACACGGTTTCAGCCCACATGCATAAAACAGGATATGAACATGCATCATTTTTTCTAAACTAGTAGACAGAAGAAGTAATGAATTACTCATTTCCCTTTGCTAAAACACCCTACTTATTAAGTCTGTAGCAACATCCTAGTATTACTTTGTATTTTTGTTATCTGGTATTTCTTTGCAGGGTGAGGGCAATATTATGTACTATGAGGTGAAAGATGACAATGTCTATGAACTGACCGCCTTCTTCTCAAAGGAAGGGCAAAAAGGTGGAAATTTTATTCCCAAGCGGTTACTGAATTACAAGGATAATGAGATCGCAAGGTAAATCATTTATAATTAAGCTTCAAAGACTCACTGTATGCAACTTCAAAACTACATCAGTTATCACTTAGTAACAGAGGAATATAACAAAGTTCCACCATACATGCTGCTATAACTCGTATGTTGTATTCATGCTTGTGAGTCATATGCCTCCACATATCACCATATTAGGACTTCCCTTCATGAATAGACGGAATCGCTTACGTAATACTTCTACCAGGAAAAGTAGCCTCGACACTCGTATTTCATTGAACATTGTTTTAAGTCGTGTCGAAAATGTTTTATTTTACAGTCAATGAGTTGTGTTCTATTTTGTCACTGTCCTATTTAAAGATTTGAAATTGAACTATCTATCACCTACCTATATGGTGACTTGAATTGCACTCATCTGTTAGGACAGAATTGTCTTGTCGGGAACATATTTTAGTGTTGCGTTGTCAGAATTTATCTTATTGAAAAGAAAGCAATATTAAATCCTAACCGGGAATGATCTCATAATCTTTTTTTTTAAATACGAAATCCATCCATTATTCTCACATAACAGCATTTGAAATAGTGGTAACATTTTACTCTAATCCAAATTGATTGTAGGTAGAATGGTAGAATAATAGTTGTTTTGCAACCAGATATAGGTGTGCTTCTTACAGTCTGAAAAGAAGCAAATGAAGTAGTTTTCTGTTTTCATTCTCTGACCTTTTAGTTAGAAAAAAAGTGAGAGAGAGCTAACTTTTTTTCCGATTTCTTGCAGGTTCTACAAGATGACGAAAGGAAAAATAGAGCCAATATCTTTCATAGTGCCACGAAAGGTTAATCTTACATCAAACTTTTTTGTCTGTGTTTTAGTTGAATTATTACTGGACGAGAAAAACGAGTTTTACTGATTGTGTACAAGTTCTTCTTGCTTTGAGACCACCTTATTTAATGACAGCTCAGTTATGAATCGCTATCAGTTACCAAACTAAGGCCGCCCCCCCTATACATTTGCATACTCTACAATACAATATCTAAAGACATTAGGTCGGGAGTACCTCTACTGATACACACTATTAGTATATATACATGTATAGCATTGCTGAAATCTGATTATGGAAGAAAATTATATTTCATATTAATTTTTTGAAAGTTGGAATGTGCTGTGTACATTGATCTATCAGGAATTCATTTGCATTCCAGAGCGAGCGATTCCAGGAAGATATCTACCCAGACTGTGCGTGTGGCGAGCCAGCCTTGACTGCTCTGGAATGGATAAATGGTTCAAACGCTGAACCTAAGACAAAGCCGTTCAAAGAATGTATGTTTATCATCGCTTTTGATTGCTAGAAATAAGATATTGACAATTTAGGACTATCCATTTGCTTGTTAGTGTCGCAAGCATCTATTCCTCAAAATGAAGTAAAAGCAGCCAGACCAAAAGTCAGGCCTATTCCAACTTCGGGCAGCATGCAGAAAGCAGGGACTCAAGAACATTTTCATGGATCAGCCCATAATGGAATACCCGAGGTACCCAGTAGTTTTGTTATATATCTCTTCAAGAAGATAATAATATCCTCGTATATGACACATTGGTTGTTATTACATTATCCCCAGTCTAGTTGCAAGTCTTCGTGCAATTCGAGTACCTTAACCAAACATCAAGCCAACGAGTCTTGAAGTTGCAGTTATAACCATAGTTAGTAACTTTTGACATGTAAATAACATTGTCAGATCGTGAGATGTCGATTTTACCAGACAGCTCGCAAGCTGAGCGCCATCGTATGCTATTATGTTAATTTAGTGCTGCTTGTTACCTGTAACCCTAATTTTGAAAAATAGGGTGTCAACCTTGTTGAAATGAAAGAGGATATTAAGAAAATAAAAGCGACCATCCGAAAGATGAGCAAACGTATAACTCAACTTGAAGGAAGTCTAGAGTCGAAAAAACAAGCTGGAGATGAAGAAGAAGAAGAGGAAGAAGAAGAGGAGGAAGAGTGAGGAGTAGTAAAAATCTTTATTGCCCTGTATTTCTGATTTTAAAATTCTAAACCTGCAATAGCCCTATTTTAAGTAACCGTCTGGACCTAGCCCCAAAATCTTACCGAGTTTTCCAATTAATGATTTGTTACTGCTGCTGGCATCCATAATTTCATACTCTTCAAATCTAGAAGATTTTGTTGTGTTACTGTTATAAAAACATGACGCTTGGCTGGCTGATATCATCACATACTAGTAAGAGCCATTAGTGTCTATTCTTGATCATAACCATATTTTATCGAGTGTTGCTTGGTATACTCGGAATTTTGTTTTGCTTATCCCGAAGCACAAGCACTTTGCACCGCCATTGTGAAAACAAATCGTGTGTTAATTACCAATGACAAAATGCATGTTATTTTTTAATTTCTCACTTACACAGTTTTGTACCGATTCCCAGAAAAGTGTTTAATTATGACAATCAAAGGTCGAAGTTTTTATTAGCGTAGATTGACCGCGTATAAACCGGAAAATTCATGCCGATTAGACTTCCAACTTCTACAGAACCTATTTTCGTGGCGGCGCTCTATTTATGCACAGATGCAGCACCACTGTTTTCAAGAATTTGTGATGGACTGAAATGCTGTACCACCGTGGTGAAAAGCGAAAGTTGATTTCCATACGATCAAACCTTTTTGTAAATATTTTGTTTTGCGCGTAAATGAAAGAAACAAAACTTTGTTCGTGTCGTCCCCTTATTTTGTCCGCTTTGCGTAATGCAGTACCCAGGCATGAAAATTATGTGCTGGGGGATCGGAAGGTAACACATTTTGTGGTATTTTTCAGCATTATTACTATTAGGGTTATTACTCGAAAATACCTAACAGATACGAGTAGTTAACATAACTGTATCCGTAACGTCACTATGGCATTAATATTTTTCTGCATATGTAATCTATTTTAATGCAATGTTACTCTTGCATTCCTTTTCCCTGCTCAGTTATTAGTAGTAATATATTACACGAGATTATCGGTAAATTCATAGGATTTAGATGGGGGTCTAATACAACTCAATTTTTTGTCTTGCATATGAATTCTTGCTACTAAATTAAACCAGATTGTTCCAGAAATTTTGGAAAATCCATGGAGTGCCTTGCGATTAATCTTCAGTAAAATGTTTTGTAAATTGATAGCTTTCATTTATCTTGTGTGTAAACCAATGTTGTGTCTGATTGTGCATTCCTTGTGTTAATTGGATATATTATTCAAGGAGCATCGGAAATCAATATATTAAAAGCATGTAATGAATGAATGTGTTTCAACTCCTATTACCTGCAGTTGAATAGATAACAGTCATACTAACTAATCTAGAACTTCTTCAAATTTCGAATCCTATTCACGATTTCGTATTACTACAGCGACAGTATATCTTCGAATATTAGACGCCCTGGATTGCATGAAGCAAAAAAAATACAATGGAAAATCATTTATTGAAGAATATCTTCGCCTATTGTGGGTACTCATTGCGTTGATCCGTGACTGACTGTACGATTGAGTGAGTTTTGACACAACGCAAGACACGTTTTATCTTTACAAACACCGTTCAATCGTGTGGTTCGCTACCTACCTGGTTCACCTATAGAGCTAGACTGATGAACGCGTTCGGAGGAAAGTGGGCGTATGGTGCCGCTCGCTGCAAGATTCCAACTCACGAATCGTTATTTGTTGATTTTCCAATCTTTATATTATGATATTTTATTTTACATACAAAAACAGTGCCATGAGTGGATGGATGTATTGTTTTCCATAAAATAAGAACAGAATCGATCCGTTACTTATTCTAGATCTCAATATTTTGTAATATTATAATATCAATCTAAAAATCTCAATATTCTGGATACATGGAGCTCAAACGTCATTAAAAAAATTATATTGAACATATTTCACAGTACGCCGCATGTAACCATGATTATGACTCCTATAGTAAGCACCGTTATGAAGAGTAACATGCCTATCCAGGAAATCGTCCTGGAAATGTGCGACATTCTTATTTTTTCTCCTTTCAAGTTACTCTGTCGTGCCTGAAAGTACGTGCCTGAAATGATGATTAACTCAACCAGTGGGAACTGACAAAGGATTTTCGATTACTTGCCTTCATCGCATAGGCGATTGAAACGAAACCGAAAATAACCGGTATTCCACCAAGTAAAAGCCAACAAAAGATGGTCGTGCCTATGGCCAAATTCAAATCGTCTCTCATCACTGGATCGCATATCGCGCAGATATCCGATGGCGGCGGCGGCAAATCAATTTTTATCTATGTCAAATGAATAGAAAGCTGCTTAGAAAATGAAACGATCATCACGTCACGTCTCCAGCATAGAATGTGCATTTTATTATTTTAGAAATTTATTGGGCCAAAAGTTATATGTTGGCAAACACCTATTATTACATAAATCAGGGTACTATCTATCACTGACCAAAGTAGTCGGCTTATGCTTCTTTTGGTGGTGATGGTTATGATGCTGATCCTCGCTAATCAGCGGCTTGCTTTTAGGATGATCACTGCAATCACCATGATTTTTTGACGAGTCGGGATTCATTATTATCACTTCTATATAACAGCGTCAATGATAACTTCGAAGCGTCAAACTAATAGCAGAAGGCTCAGACTTAGTCCCGTATCACAGCGGCAAATAGTTACTGTGGGATGCAATTACAGGTTGATCTATCGGCTACAAAATCATACTGTAGAAAGATTCCAATAGAGTCATTATAGAGACAATAGACAGTACAGTAAAGCAAACAGTCGAGCGTATCGAGAAGCAGGAGTACGAATGGTGAGTTCTTTTGTTAATTCTCCATGTTTACATGTCAATCTTGTTAAGTGAGAAATTTAGTAGCATAACAGACCGCATAAAGACAATATGAATTTTCTTTTATTCTTTCCATTACCTTTATTGTTAGTTCGGAAGTACTCTTCCTGAATCGAATCGAATCTTCAATGCTGAATGGAAATTTGAAACCTATAGTTTCGCTGTGGGTCGGATCATATCGCGAAACTGTAAAACTTGTGCGGCTATCACGTGGTACAGTCGAGAATCTGAAGCGTGATGTAACAATCAGTGGTCCAGACTGCAACTGCACTATTGATTCTACATAAACAATGGTTAGCCGTAATTCTTTAATTTATCGAGTAACTTGTTGTTAAAAAGCAGAGGTACTGGTGTTTCTCGTCTGTCTGATGTAAAACTTAACGATTCAGGCATTCAGGCATTCAGGCATTCAGCGATTCAGGCATTCAGGCATTCAGGCATTCAGGCATTCAGGCATTCAGGCATTCAGGCATTCAGGCATTCAGGCATTCAGGCATTCAGGCATTCAGGCATTCAGGCATTCAGGCATTCAGGCATTCAGGCATTCAGGCATTCAGGCATTCAGGCATTCAGGCATTCAGGCATTCAGGCATTCAGGCATTCAGGCATTCAGGCATTCAGGCATTCAGGCATTCAGGCATTCAGGCATTCAGGCATTCAGGCATTCAGGCATTCAGGCATTCAGGCATTCAGGCATTCAGGCAAAAGACTGTATACTAGAACTTCAGTATATGTACTGAAAACAGACGCCTACACATGTACCGAAAACGTTACACAATATATATATGACCAGTATCGGATAAAAAATGTTTTGTAATAAATGTAATAATAATGCAGAAAACTTGACGACTGGTATGTGAATATAACATCGCTCGCCGAACAATATATTATTTGCTCGCATACATTGCAGACGGAATAATAATATTAGTGGCAAAACATGTTCACGATCTCACTTCTGGAATTTGCCTAATAACAGCTCGTCTCGCTAAGCACACTGCCATATTTAGCTGTTTTAACCACGGTTTCTCTGTGAAAGTGCTGGCCAGACTTAGGCAATTTATCGCGTTATCCCTGGAATGCATTCCCCTGTATTTTTCAAAGCTCGTTAGCGTCAATTTAATCGGATCGTTGCTTTCGTTAACGTCTAAAGTTCCGCAATAAAAGTAAGGCTTCCCGTATTCACTGACACTCTTAGATGGCAAGGGAATGGAGCTACTGCTACTGAGTGTTTTCAATGTGAATGATGTACTGGCGTTCGAGTTTACACGCTTCGCTAGATTCGTACTTGGCTTAATTCTCTCTTTTTTTGAGGCAGGCGTGGTTGAAGGAGGATCGCTACTTCTTTCTTCTGTAGTAGTTCCAGAGCCTTCCGACCATTGTCTTAAGGATCTGCGTGTCTTTCGAGGCGTTCTTTCATTCCCAAGAACTTGGGAGGGAAGTATTGGTGATGACGCACAGTGATCTGTCGAGAAAAATCCCGTTATAAATTCCTATTTAGAGATCAATATGCTAGGCACATATAGTAATGCTATTGATAGCACTAAATGAGTAATAATTAAAAAGGACTTTAGTCGGGGCTGTCCGAAAATTATTCGGCATTCATAGTTTCACTGAGAATTTCAAGATCGCTAAACAGGTTGTACAATATTCGATACGATATAAGTTTGAAAGTACCTCGAATCGAATTGGAAGGGAAAAGAATTTGTTCGGATATAATAAGTCGGCGAACAGCAGTTTGATTCTGTCTCGAATCGTTTGGCACGAAAGAATTCATTAAACTCATTGCGTATTGGTGCTATTATCAGAGACAAATAATGCTTCACCTGATTTTTGAATGCTTCCTTCGCGGTTTGAAATCCCTGTAGAGATGTATGTTGCATTTTTTCGAATGCGTGAAGCTTTTTTACCAATTGTCGTTCGGCTATTTTTGTCCTCCGATTTGTATTTCTGTGCACTATCCCCATTAAAAACGGAATTGAGCGATTCCTCTGCAACATAGGGAGTCGATCGAGTATCAATGCCTAACGAAAATCTTGAACTTGTTCGACGAGACAATGATGAAAATCTCGGATTGCTCAAATTTCTGTCCATACGATTTTTATACAACGCCCGGTTTGGGTTGTAAAATACAACCGATGATCGCTGTCGTTTAAATCTACGCCTAGCGCGTGCAAGTGCTGGCAGGAGTTTGATTGGTTGAACCAAAGGCTTTGGCATAGCCGACAGTGGTTTGGAAGTCATAGGTTTCGAGGACAGACCGTCGACAGCTACGCTATTTCCCACCAGTGCGCCTCCTTTCATTGGTCTGCCACGTAAGGTCGATTTAGACGTCCCGTACAACAGATGAGCTCTTGTCCTCGCACGCTCACACCATTTCATAACACGACAGTATAGCAGTATAGGAAGTGAAAAGTCTTTCGCTGATTTTCGACCCCATTGCCTAGCCAGCAAAAATCGGAAGCATTTTTTATGGGAGTTGTCTATTACAATCTGTGAATGTAAGCAACATTATATTAATCTCGCTTTCTAGCCCTTTCCATAATTGACATTTGTAATTCACAGCGGTATTTTTTCAACACCCCCCTTCCGTATGTAAATTGTGTAGTATTGCATCAATTAAGGAAATTAAAGAGCATGAATCACTCTCCTTACTCCTTACTCATTCTCCTTTTTTGATGGCTGAAATAGAGATGCTAGTCTATACAATTGATTTCTTACATAGTTTTGCTGTTGAACCATATTTTTACTGTCATACACTACCTTCCTTCATTCCCGAACTATCCGATTTACCTGCCAAGGACTTCTTCCTTTTACGTCTCGTGACACGAGGCACAAAACATTATTCTTTACAAACATGCGCAGTATTGCTAAGTTTCCTCGTTTACAGGCTTGATGCACTGCGCAGTCCTTAGTTTCAGGGTGCTCTCCTTCGCTACACCATTCCCGACTCGGGTGCGTTCCTATAGGTATGTCTGCGCGAGTGCCCGACTAAATTCGAACAAGTAGCACAATTTTAAACCCCACCCAAATTAAAGCAGTACGGTGCTAAACGCTGACATACCTTCAACATGGCGTGAGCCAGACCCATGTAACCAAAGTGAGCGGCGATATGTAGCGCCACCTTGCGTTGAAAGAATCTTTCGTTGTCGTCCCACGAGAGATGCTCCGACACTAATTGCTCGTGCCCTGCTCCAGTGAATACACAAATACTTTAGATAACTACGTTTGGTCCTGAGCCGAGTTGGACACAGTGTTAGGGACTCTGTTTTAACTAAATTTTGAGGAACAAGTTGAAGGAAGAAGAAGATATTTGTTTGAATGAATATTTTAGTGCTTTGGAATAAATTACTTTATCCCATTCACATTTTTATAAAATTTTCTTATCGCACTGCTCAGTCGATAGTGATACAATCATATTCACAATTCTCAATAGGTCTCATAGCAACAAATCCGAAATTGCTAACCAAATTCTGTGTAAATAGTCTACCTGACAAGGCTGCTCTTATAAATTCTGACCATCCGTCCCAAACTTCCAGTTTGACAGTTGCGCCCGAATCCAGACTGTAGTAGTACAAGATGTTGCAGTCGTAAAGCTCTGTTTCGTTATCTTTTTTTGTTTTCGAAAAGGTAGTACTACAAACATCTTCCTCTGTTTCATTGGTTTTTGATTTCGACAACAAGCATAATCTATATGCTGAAACTGGTATCCCGAGTTCGCGAGATATAATTGATTTTATCGTGGAAATCGTTGTCTGTTAAATATAGATCGAAAAGGGGAATGAAGGTATCTCCTACTGCAGTATTGTTAAAACCGTTAATCAGTTGTTCCGTCTGCAAGCCTAATTCTAATGTCTACTTACTGTTATAGGGTTGATATCTTCCAATATGTCGAATATTTCGCTGTTGTATCCTAGTAACACTCTGAGCTTTGGCTTATGTACAGTTTTCAGCGCACATCTGACAGTCGATCCCGAGGTTATGCCAAGATCACTTAAGATCCATTCATCCTTCAGTGAAGCCCCTAAGAACGAATATTACTGTGTATTTCTAGTGTTTCTAGTTTCTAGTGTTATTGCGAGACAGCGCAACATAAGTAAAATTCTACATATTGTAATTTTTAGGAGTACAGTAAAGTGGTGATTTAGTGTTTTAATATGTACTAAAGAAGGGCAAATTACAATACTTCCTCGATTAACGAGGTTTCGTAATTACGAGTATTTTGCACTTAAATCTCATTATGAACATGAAATAATGCAGAAGCTGTAACTCATGGGCCTAAGTCCAGGAAAGTGTTCCGATACTGTACGACCAAGAATAACCGAGTGAATTATTTTGTCTATCATAATGAATAAATAATAATAATTATAATAATATATAACGAAGAATTGTGGAATAATATATTTGAAATCGAAGTGAAAATCACCTCCGAATTTCACATCTAAAATCTTTCCTTGCTTTTTGTCCTCTTGAGTGTTGATGAGCATTTTTTTCTTCACGATATTTTTAACCTTTCTAACCGCGTCGTCTGGTTTTATATCCAGATTTAGACGGGATCCCTCAAACACTACAAATATTCTCATTTTTATGTAAAATATCTGTAAATAAACAGAATTTATAACTCAGCAATACAGTAAAATACATTTGATTCTGTCCTCTCTTTGGTAAAATTTTTACACGCGAATCCGCTTCTTTCAAAACTGTTCTGTGGTAACATCCAGTAGGTGTACTGAAATGATCGCTCAATGTATAGATATTTATGATAATGTATTGGTTTAGCTTACAATTTGATGTGGTTTACGTTTAAACGATACAATCTCCGCTCAATATTCCTTAGCCGACTGTTGCTTTTTCCATCTAAACCGTCCGAGCGATTTGTTACGGTCAAAAAAGGGGAACGAGTCGAGTTGTTTTAAAAACCGTCTGTAGGTGGAACAGTTTACGAAGCTGATTTGTTTTCATTGCATCTAATGGATAATACCTGAGCAGAACAAAACCGCGCGACCTGCGTTTATTTTGGCGCGTGGTGGAGTGATTTTTATCAGTCGGACTCCTGACATTGTGACGCCTAATTGTTGTAATGTACGCAGTTCGACAAATGGAAAAATAACACACGAAGAGCATTTTAATATAACGCAATCGGCGATTGTTTCATTTGTCGTTGTTGAGACAGCGCACCTCTGCGAACAATAATAGAGTGGGGTCTGGACAGTGTCTAAATAGGATTCTTTCGATGACAATTCATCTTTTTTTGGAGAAAGGAATTTTTCGCAGTAGACTGGAATTTACCTTCACACCATACTATTCTTTCCGCTAAAGCACTAAAATTACATGGTACGTGATCATTTCATATGCGGAATAAAATTCCCTCTTTTTACCAAGATAATCACCAGATAGATACTGAACCCATGTGGTTCACGTTACTCATTTTCAAATGAAATGGTACAATATGCCTGAACGTCTAAATATTTTGAGGAATTTGCCCTTTCATATCTAACAACTTTGGTAGTAATAATTTCCCAAAACAATGTTAGATTGACCAAAATCACCAGTGGCAGTTAAATAATTCGGTGTGGTCTTATTCTCCCAAGAAACTTTCTTTTTCACTTGCAGTCTTTTACAACGCTCTCTCAGCCTCTGAATCTAATATCGAAGGTGATGATGTTCACAGAATACACCTGTAGCGTGCTTATTCAATTACCAAGCCCTGGGTATGTTTAGGCTAACAACACAGTTCCTCGCTATATGATACTTCTATCGCACTGAATGAACTGCAAAACCAGAAAACCATATACTACCATACTTGTGCTATGTATAATATAAAACTGTGTTGTAATGAAAATAAATAATAGGGACGCGCTGTGATAGAATTGAAAGAATTGACAGGTAAATAAAAGGGAAACCTTTAATTTAGGGATTAAAAATCGCCTATCATAAATTACCACTGGATTCGCTTCGCCGATATTCGAGTCAAGTTGTTACTTCCCTGATGACCGGTACAATGTATTTTACGGAGGATAGCTGATTTGTCTGATTAATTGTCCAGGGAGTTATTTTTTCCTTGCATTCAGCATCAATGTCCATAAAATGGCTTTCCATCTTCGACTAAGGTTTTGATAAAATTTGCAGTCGTTACTTTACGTTATCAATCAATATTCCAACTATAATAATTCAATAATCAATCAAATCATCAATAATCAATATTCCAACGAGTTATGTTAGTTTTTGCGTTTCTTGTTCTCCCTAATACTGTACTTACTACTCCTACACTCAACTCCTGTATGCGCCGTTACCTGAGCAATTGCTTGTTAGGTGTGGTAAATGTACGCTAATTTACGTCATTTGTCATAAAATTTGACATCACAATATAGTTTTATGTTCGTATTCTTCCACGATGCTCCTTATATATCATCTTCCTAGTGCAAATAAGTTTTGGTAGTGACTGCTTAATCATTAACCACAATAAGCGTGACTAAGGCGGAGTATTCAGAAGTGGTGAAGCTTTACCAATTTCGAGAAAGCTATTTGATCAAACCCTTCAAAAATTGCGTTTATGAGATTAAATTCTCGTTTCTTGTTAGTTACCTGTCTTAATATGTTAGTTACCTGTCCAGTAGCATTTACAGAAGAACGGAAGTTTCATGGGTGGGAATTTACGACAAAGGACTCGGCAAATTGACTTAGAATTCCATGTTTGCTGATGTACTGTAGTCTAAGCTTTCAGTAAACATTGCGGATTGCCATGTAGTTGTAAAAACCTATTAGCCTTTAAAAAAACAAGGTCATCACAAACGAACTCTTCTCATTATATCCATACTGATGACTTTTCGTTGGTAAGCTATAATAAATGTTCTCAAAATCAAATACCATTTTTCAAACTTGTCATACCTGAGTTTCGTGATACCGTTAGGCGGCAATAGAGAGTATTTCTCCTAATTTCTTGTCAAATTACGGCATTAACGTCTAGTGATTTGAATTTTGTGATAGATTTTATATTTAGTCTTTATAATTTTGTAGTAGTCTAATAAATATAAACAGGGATTCTCTGTAAAAAAGTTTATTGAAATCCGAGTGTTTTTGGCGGAAACCTAAGTTTATTTATCATTGTCTACATATGATCGATCTTGAAAGCAAAATCAGCTCAACGTGGGGTTTTTCCGTTTACCAATAACCATTACGTAATGCCCACTTGAGTTCGAAATTCGACTGCCATAATGTTGCAAGATTTTCTGGAAAAAACACTAACATTAGCATAATATCGAATTACCCTAAATTTCCGTCTCATTCAAGAACCTAACCCATGACCATCTTGCGGTATAGATAATGTGATGTACTGTAATGCCTTAAGTATGACGACGAACACCTAAGAATTATCGACAAATACGTAACAATTTGCGTGAAAAACACGCGGAAGAATATAAGCTATTAAAGAATATTTTTTCATTACGCCTCAACACTAGTACAAATCTTTTAATGTACTGTGTCTAAAACATAGAAAAGTCGAAGAATTACTATTATTACTTTTATTGTACAGTAATAATTCCATTATATTTTAAGGGAAAAAATTTATCTATTTCCCAATTGGTTCTATCTAATTGACCTATTTGAAAAAGGTCAATCTTTGTAAAATTTTTGGTAATTTGTCATAGCTAACTCAGGTAATTAGATCGTGTAAATTCTCCAAACAATAACAGATTTTACTTTGGGGTTTAGGTTTGCGGTGAAGTGAAAAACGATATGGTAACCTCCTCTTATTCTGCGCTGCTTAATGCTTATGAGTCTACCCAAAACCGACTCCGACTTTAAAAATATATATTATTTACCCTTTCCTGCCTGTGCAGTTTTATGATAGAAACTGAAAGATAGAGAGCATCGGGTTAACTTTCACTTTATCTCAACAAACTGAATTAAAGTTATTATTCGTGCGTAACATATTTATAGCAGAGAGAAACGAACGTTGACTGCAAAGCAACCTGTACTTGTTTATCACTGTATCCTACAGCAACAAATCTCAGTGATTTAGTTTTACATTTAGCTACTTGCTTCAAATACAAGACAAAATTTCCCGGAAAAACATTATTACATACACACAATTTCCATGATAATGCTGATTGGAATGAAAAATTGTTTGTTGTGATTAGTACAGTTTTGGGCTTGCGTTTGTAGTTTTGTTTAATAATGTTGCATTTCGATTTAAGGATAGGGTTTAGAATTGAAATATAGAACGGAATATTTCGATTCTGTCATTTTTGTCATTCTGTCGACACTTTGTACCTCAGTTCGAGCATTTTATGTTTAGACTTGTTTGGTGCCACATTTCTTGCGCTTCGTCACCTCAAATACTGCACTGCAAAACGAAAGCTGTTCGGGTCAATAAATTTACTACCAGAACTAATTCGCGCTCCCGGGACAATCGCTCGTTATCTATGAAATGGACTTATGTCATCTTACTGTTCTGGATTATATGTGGCATCGAGACACGGAATAGATGAACTGCTTTTTATTGGGATGAGAATGTACAATAAATTTACTTTGAGTTAGTTTTTTCTTTATCTAAACTATGATAAATATAACATGAGTAGTCAACGAATATTTACCAAATGGAAGCAGCAGAAGTTTTATCTGTAAAAATAGTTTGTTTGAAAAATGACCAGTGATAAAGGGGCCAGTATTTTTATTGGCAAAGGTAGTTGTTACAGCGGATGGAGTAAAACTGGCTTTTGTTCACATTGAAATAAGAAGATGAAAACAGGCGACTTTTAGGCGACTCTCTTGAATGATTCCTTCGTGCATACGTGATACCAGGATTTAGGTACTGCTGGGTTGCATTAGTGGCCTGAGACAGAATAGAACTCTTTGCATGCCGCAGTAAGCAACCGTAAAAGAGAAATCAACACTAGCGATAGACGGAATGAAGCAGATACCATATATTATTACTTTGAAAGTCGAATTCACGTTGAAAATCTTTCTGCGAGACTAAACTCATGGGTTTATGCTAAATCTGCAAGATTATATGTTATCGCCATTATGGTGTTTATATTATTAACTGAATGGCACGCTATCACTGCACACTACATTCACTATTATAAATAAAATATTTAGTATTTGGAATATCTTCTCTTTGTTCATGAATGGTCGTAAAGTCAGCATGTAGACTATTAGACTATTTCATTCGGATACTTCTTCCACTCCTCATACATGGCAATGTGTTCCTATGTTTTGACCTTGTTACTAGACGCTTGTCTCACTAGCAAACTAATGAAAACACTTGTTATTCATTATTTTATTACATACTATTATATTATAGTTATTTTATATTATTTTCAACGATTACATGAAATCCCTGTCTGAAACAGGGTTTGATAAAGGTACTGAAATGTTAAGGAATTTGACGAAATCCCTAATTTCACAATTTTACGGTATCATATACAATATCCATTTGCCTTGAATGTAAAACTACACTACACTCACAAATTCTCAAAAAATCACATTGTAGCGACCCGCACTACAAATATATTGACCAAATGAGATAATGATAATAATAATGTATGACAGCGATTCATTGGAGTTCTTACTAATATGAGAAAACCTGTAAATGTTGCGATTGAACCAAAAAATGAAAGGATTTAAGAGAATAAATACCAAATGATGTGACGCGACATCCATGACAAATAAATAAATTGATATTGAATCAAATCGTTCAAATGCTTTAATAAATTTGCAGAATTCAGGCCTATTGGATTAAACCACAAATATATACATTTTTGTGTACAGTACTTCGATAAATACACTATTGATTTCCATGAACTTTTAAAACAAACAACATAATAATTAATTATTTTCCCGGTACAATAACCTTTTTAGGAGACTCCTGTTATTACATTTTCCAGAAATACCACATGTTAAGTTCAGCTTCAGCTAAATAAAATTAATCCATTCTACAATGTGTGTGCTCACGAACCGAAACAAATACACCAATTGGTAAAAAGTTTTTGTAGCATAACGTATGTTTCAATATATCATTTTGTTTGACAACCTCACAGCAGAGTGTACAGAGGGATTCTGTGACTTATTAACGGTAGTACCTTGAGATTACTGTATATACACATGATGTTATCGTAATCACAGCCTCGTTGGAAGTCCACCTGTTACAGGTATGGTTTCACCAGTCATGTATGAAGCATCTTCCGAGCAAAGAAATGATACCACAGATGCACATTCCTTCGGATCACCGAAGCGCTTTTGAGCTATTCGACTGAGCATGAGCTTACGTAATGAAGGGTTGTCGGTAATCGTACTTCCAAATTTCGTGGGGAATATCCCTGCAGCCACGCTGTTGACCCTAATGTTGTCGGTGCATAGCTCGTAAGATAGCGCTTTCGTTAGACCGAGAACAGCGGTTTTGCTAACTGCGTATATGCCCGGCCATCCTTCGGGGACCAATCCGCACACGGAAGACATGAAAATGATACATCCGCCCTGTCGTTTAACCATGTGCGGAACCACTTCCTGGGACATCAGGAAACCTGATTTCACGTTGACGTTCATTATTTTATCGAAGGCTTCTTCGGTGGTGTCGATGAGCCTCTCCCCAGCCTGCGGATTGACGGCAACGTTGCACACCAGATAATCTATGCCTCCAAATTGTTCTACCGTTTTTTCTATTAGCGCTTTACGGTCGTCCTTGTTTGCTACATGACACACGGTTCCCGTTACGTTGTTTCCTAGGCCTTCTTCGCGTATTTCTTTCAAAGCCTGGTCGACGTTTTCTCGTTTTCGACTGCTGATCATAACTCTCGCTCCGTCTTGGCAAAGGCGTTTTGCTATTGCAAATCCCAAACCTTGTGTAGACCCGGTTACGATCGCGACCTTGCCCGCATGCTTTCCAGGCGAATGGTAATTCTCCATAATGCTCTTACTTTGTATTGTATTCCTGGTGAAATTCTACGCGTCAAGGTTTACAAAACCTTCTTGTTTGCAGATTCTAGAGAGACTAGTGTTTTTTTACGACGTGCTCATACATATCAAGTAATCAGGTAACTCCACAAACGAGAAAATCTCGTTATGGATGATCTGTCTCTTTGTTTTTACATTCGCATACGTACATGTGTGGGTATTTTCTTGCCTGTTTTTTTGTCTGAAAATAAGGGTTTCATCTAAACATTAAAACT
Organism: Halocynthia roretzi; assembly: GCA_013436055.1. Classification (NCBI taxonomy): domain Eukaryota; kingdom Metazoa; phylum Chordata; class Ascidiacea; order Stolidobranchia; family Pyuridae; genus Halocynthia; species Halocynthia roretzi. The sequence goes on along the minus strand of QRAM01000019.1, from coordinate 12,234 downwards.
CTTTTGAATCTTTATATTATTATATTTTCTTTCTATGTCAAACGTTAGCCACCGAGCGGAGTACTAGAAGTATATGTTTTGTAGTGCGAATGGCTGGCAATGTTCAAGATAGGATAGGGGAAATAATTTGGGCAATACTGTGGAAGGATGACTAGAAACCCTGGCGAATGATATATATTTATTTGTAGTTGACGAGCTCGGATAGGATAAAGATTTGATCAATATATTTGTATTGAGAATGGCGACAATATGGAGACAATAGCATTTGAAATATTCTTCTGGAAAAATGTGATTAAAATCCGTGCAATCAATATATATATTATATTGGAAATGAGTAGTTTATACAATGCTACGAAAAATGTAAATCCATGTATGATAGGTTCTGAGAACCTCTAAAATAATTATAGCACAATTCTAGTTCTGTTTGTTTCCCCCTTGCGTAATTTGGTGCTCTGTTATGAACAAGAACATGAAAAATTTCTCACCTATGACGTAAAGTGGGAGATGAGATCATCTGTTATTGGAACTTCGATGGTAATTTTGCATGGGATAAATTATTGCAAGGACGCCTTCCTGTCTTAACCATATGACTAACATAAAACTTTGTCAGACTACTTTTTTAACCCCTATTTCTAAGTTATATAACATAAATACTCGGCAAGGTGGGTATTGCATATGCATTGCCAATCGAGGAATTCCAAGTCTTATTTAATCCGTTTCTCCTCAATCTTAGTTTCGATTTCCATATTTTGCGTCGGTAAAGTAGAATTTCATTTGCACCTGAATAACTCATCAGCCATGCAAAGTAACATTTTTTTTTAACATTCTTTCGTCTACCCGAAAAGTTAACCCTTTATCAGTCTATGGAACGCGAAATAACGCAAAAATCTTTGCAGGTAGAGAGATTGTAATCAGTATATTAAGAAATATTTGAAATAATATAATTGACACTATTGTACTGTATATATTGTAATTTAACAATTCCGTATATTTATAATGTGGTGCACTTATAACTATGACTGTAATTACTAAAATAAGTATCAGGTTTAGTGGGGGATTTTACTGTAATACTTATTCTATTTGTAAATAGTTTACTGCTCTCGAGACCGTGTCGTTTGCATCACATTGTTGACTGTAGTCCTTGGATAAAACACCAACCACATAACGGGGGTTTTTATACTATATAGATAAATAGATTTATCTTTGTCTATATTTACGAATGGGTTCTTTGCTAAATATAACCGAACTACGAACTACATTCATTGGTGGCATGAAGAATTTTCTAACTTAATCTTTTACAAGCAGAATCCTTGCACTGCTATGGAGAAAATAATTCTTACCTAGAACGTAAGGAATGAGGAATGGGATCGGCTTGTTTTGTAGCTTCGGTGGAAATTTTGCACGGGAGAAAATATTGTAAGGACGTCTAGCATGATTAACTGCATATACTGGTTCTAACCTTCAATTCTAATTGATGTTACATAAAGACTCAAAAAGGAATTAGCTTGCGTAATGGCTTATTTGAGGCATGGTAGGTATTGCGAGTAGTTACTATTGCGATGTTGTAGGCGCTACATGAAGGTAGGAGGGACACCATTGGAACTGACTTTGAGCACATCATGGATCAATTTGCTCAATCAAACTTAAAAAGGTGCAGTTGTAATTTCCATGCAATTTGTTGCGACTGTAATCTTAGGATAATACAACAACCACAAACCACTTATTGATGGCATTATGATTTTCCAACTCAATGTTTTAAAAACAGTTCGAATCCTGGCTTACGCTACAATGTAAAATTGACAGCTGTTTTAATACACGGTACATCGGGAGTGACCAACATATGACGCATTGCATGGCGCATTATAAGTGACACATCGTACCCCAATGAAAATGATGCAAAAAGCAAGCCTACACATACAAAAGTATTCATCAAAATCCGATTTGCAAAAAAAATTCAAATTTTTCATCTACAACAGGAACACAATGGTTTGAGCAAGGAATAGGTTTAGATATATCATGAAAAATACTACACATGTCTACATATAGTGCGTTTCCATTGCCAAAAATTTTGGGTACTTGAAGTACCAAGTTTTTGGGGAATCACCAAGTCCTAAAACTGCTCGCGTTTCCATTGCCACTTTTTAGTCCAAGTGCGTCGAACAAGAATTACGGTATTACTGCCTGGCGAGACAACATACTTCAAACAGTAAATTGTACAGCAGTTTATCAGTGTTTAAGAAAGGAAAAGTAAGGTAGTTGGAATCAAAGCTACAATAATTCCATGGTTCGCTGACCGACGTGTGACAGGAAAGTTACGTGAGTACATCGCAAGTGAATAGCAAACGGAATGGCGCTTATATAGAGGTTGTTTAGTATGATTGTTGAACCTATAATTAATTTGCAGAGTTTGGACGATCTCACTAACCACCAAGGCATTGTCCGACCCTCTACAATCTACACTTCTACAGCGTACATGGTGTGTACAGCTAGTCACTGCTGTAATGCACTCTCTGGTGACGTATAGCGAATAAAGTTTTCGACTTTATTTTTATCGATGCAATGAACATTTCAGAACTATTCAACAAAGCAATAGCAAACTAGAATTGTGCTACGAGTTAAATCTCGGATTAGCTTAATCCTATCGTTGTTGAGTGAGGTAGAAAAAGTGTTCACTTAGCCTAACAATTGTCGATATTGTCGGACCCTATTACATTTACATGGAACACCTAATTGTTTTTACACTCTTTCCTCCGACCTATCCGTTCTATCGCTAACCGTTTCAACCATGGTAATTAGTTCGAAGGTCATTAAATTTTTAAGTTAAAACCATCAATTCCCGCGAGTTTAATTTTTACTTTATTATTCCAGAATATTTGGATTGCAGAATATTTTATTTCTATGATTAATCTGTGTATTGTGTAGTTATGAGAGGGTTATAAAAGTATGTCATGCATGACGAAATGAGGCATGATTGGCGCTTTAGCGAAAATTAAACCTATGAAAATTAGTTTGTTGTACGAAAATAAGAAATGGCGAAACTATCAATTATCGGTAACTTTAGTGCAGTTAAAAACCTTGTGGGAAAGCCGTACTGTTCACTGGAACTGGTGAAACAAACTATGCACGTTCCACTGCCTGCTGAATACTTATCCAATGTCAAGAATGCTGTCATGATTGTGCTGCAAGATGAACTGGAAATTTATTCTCCCGAGTAAGTAAAACGATTAATTTTTTAACGATGAATGTTAAATAGGTTAACGTTAAGATGTAGGTAGGTTTTACCTTATTTAGAGGTGTTTCGCGTATGCCAGGTGAATGAAATTTTCACAAAATCCCCAAAATCACTCTACCGTGACCGCTGGCAAAGCAAAATCAACGATCCGTGACCGACTATAGAACAATCAAACTTTTCATGATTTTAAATTTTTTTGCCTGTTTCACGGTATTTTCGGCTGCTTCGACCAGCGAAAGTTTACTCGAAATTATTAAGGTAATTTTCTGCATATTTTTTTATCATATTTCTCTGAAAAAACAGGGGGAAAAATGGAAAATAACACTCAATACTGGTGCTATGACCTTATTAGGGTTCACTGCAGCACCGGTTAGGTAGACTGTCACGTAACAGTCACAGCCATGAGCCAACTACTGAAATTGCCTAGCGATAACTATATCTAGCCCAAACCCTAATCCGGACCATACTCCCAACACTATACCTGGCCCTAACACTGATAACGTCGCACCCGTATAGGGTTGGGGATATGGTCAGGATTAGGGTTTGGGCTAGGGTTAGATATAGATCTCGCTACACAATTTTAGTAATTAAATAAGCACGGAACCACGCCGGCTCTTTGCTATGACCTTCTGCCTAACCGGTGCTGCAGTGAACCCTATCAAGGTCATATTGCCAGTATTAAGTGTTATTTTCCATTTTATTCCATTTTTTTACAGAAATATGATAAAAAAATATGCAGAAAATTACGTTTGATTTGTTTAAAGGAATATGATAAAAAAATTGCAAAAAATTACGTTGATAATTTCGAGTACAGTGGATCCTCATAGTACGAGTTTAATTCGTTCCAAGACCAGGCTCGTATAACGATTCACTCGTATTACAAGACACGTTTTTCCTTTGAAATTAATGGCAAACTAATTAATCTGTTCCAGGCTCCAGAAACCACGGAAAATGCCTTTGTTAAAGTATTTTTAAACAGAAACGTACAGTTAAAATTAAAATAGCAATACATATGTGTACATGTAATAAAAACATAAGAGATTATACAAGAAATGATCGTGCAGATCGTCGACGTCGTTCGGCTGTATTGCTGTGCCAAGTCCACTACACGCACTCCTTTCTTATGATTTTCTATTATTGGACTCTTCACTTCTATTGTGATAGGCTATTTCTTCTTACCACTACTATCTTTAGTACTTACTTTTTTTGGACCCTGATGATGGTTGGTGAGATGGTTAACACAAAATCAATCCAAAATATGCATGAAACAAGAAATATTCACTAGCACAAAGTGCTCGGGACGTTACCGCTAAGAAATAAACACGTGAATCAAGCGAGTGCAGACTGCGCTTGGTGAGTAAAGCGTGGTAAATTGAGCATGTGCTCTTTCTTTCTTTTCTCTCTCTTTCTTACAAATCGATGAGTCAGCTAGAAACGCTATTTCTTGACTCCCTTTACCTTGCCATTGTGTATGACGATCACTCGTACTGTGAATCTGTACTCGTCGTATGAAACAAAAATATTCCCAAATGGCGGCTCGTATAGCGAGTTTCTCGTCTTATAAGTCGCTCGCTACTATGAGGATCCACTGTACATTTAAGCTGGTCGAAGCAGGCGTAAATACTGTGAAACACTCGAAATTTTTCGTAAATTCGTAGTTTGATAATTTCGTTCACGGTTCGGTGATTTTGCTTTTCAAGTGGTCACGGTAGAGTGTGGTCACGGTAGAGTGATTTTGGGGATCAGTGATTTTGGGGATCCTGTGAAAATTTCATCCACATGGCATACGCGGAACACCTGTAAATGAGATAAAACTTACCTACATCTATAATTCTAACGTTTATCTTTTAAGTATGTTCTGGGTAATTTGATATTTAGAAAATCTACAAGATTTGAACGACATTGTATTAAAATAATTTCGATACAAGTCCAGTGGAGCTATCCTAACTTAACTTGAATGAAAAGTGGAATGAAGGAAGCAGAATGATTTCCACTATTGAATTGCTTTTTTTAGTAAATTGACCTGCTCCCAAAATACAATCGATCAGTTACGACTACTTGTCTAGTAGAGTGGTCCCTACGAAAACCAGGTTACGTTAGGGTAAGATGGGTGAGCTTGGGTTAAGCTAGGTTTCCTGTGGTTTCGGGTGAGGGTCAAGTACCAGACTAGTACCCAGTTGCAACCAATCTCACTTCTTTATTGTCCATATTTAAATAATAAATCATTAATTTGTTTACTCACTCGTACATTGTTAGATATTCACTAGTCGTATAAAATCTTTTTTGTTTTATAAGACTCAATGGTGTTCCAGTTGCATTTAACAAGCGCACTGTGAAGCTGATTGAAAGATATGGAAGTGTTATGAGTGCTCAACCTTACATACACTGTGATGTGTCTTGCGAATTTGTTGTATTCAAACCGAAAGTTAATGATCTTCTTCATGTAAGTAAATGATTCACACTTTTCACAGTTTCACAGTTTCAATATTCGCTCTGTGATTTGGAATATGTATAAATAAATATCTCATATTTCATATTCCTTAGGGAATTGTGAACAAGTCTACTGGCTCAAGCATTGGTTGCTTGATTCATCACTGCTTTTATGCAACTATTCACTGCCATGAAGGCAAGAAAAAGAAAAGAGAAGAAGATATTAAGGTGCTTATAATTCTATCTTGTAGTAAAAGCATTACTTACATTACTTAGCATTATTTCATTTGTTTGACTATCACTGCACAAAACCCCATTTTTCAAGGCTTTGTAACTTGTAATATGATTTTACTGTATATATATTTGGCAGTTTATTATATGACGCCAATTTATTGCTAAAGCCCAGCTGCAGTTAAATATTTTATACTACTGGTAAAAACCGATGCTTATTGCTACATAGTCAGTGTGAAACGGATCTAAACACTGCTACGCTACATATTATATTCATTGTTACATGTGTATCAGATACGACATGATATGCACTTTATTTCATTATAATGATCCAGAATTGAACACTTGGGAATGCCTAGGATGGATATCAGCACTGTCACTGTCAGCACAGCACATTGTTGAGATTGCTGGTTATAGTTAACCCTGTATGTACTAAGTTGGTTTATACTACTCTGTGAAACAGTGATATCGAAGTTAGGGTGTATATTTCTTTTGAACTACTAAGATTGCCACTGCTTCCTATTGTCCTCACAATTTGCTTTGAAAAACGTAAATAAATCCTTTAATTTTTGAATAGCAATATCCTTTGATTAATAATATCTGATAATTCTACGTAGATTGGAGACACTATATTCATACGTGTGATGAAACTGCAAGAAGACGGCAATGGTGTGCTGTCTATAATCGCTTCTTTCCATGATTCTGAGTGAGTATAGTATCTGTTTATTATTATGTAATACTAGCAGTAGATGATAGCGTACGATGCAGAAATTAAAATGATTGAAATTCAAGTCCCAAATTATTTGGGATATAATACATTTTGTGGGACAGGATTCTTACAGCTTTTTGCAGGAGGGGTGTGTTGCCTAAAATTCCTTCCATGTAATCTTGTATATGCCATGTATGTCATCCATATATTAAATAGTACCCTGCCTACATTGCTTGCCCATACGTACTTGTTCTAATTATGTTGACCACACGTTATATGCTACACTTCATTTTACAGAATAGAAATGGCACCAGGTTTATGCAAGCCAGAAGATCAGATTTCAACTCAAGGTGCTGACTCTGGTATTGAAAACATAGATAATGATGCTGAAAACAACAGTATGATGGCACATGATGGCACAAATAATAGGTATTTTTCTTGAAACACTATACATATGTACTTGATAGATACAGTAATTGGTAAATTATTCACAATTGGAATGTGTACCTCAGTTAAAATTAGTAGAAGTTAAATACTTTGAAAATAGAAATACTTTCATTTTGTTTACTATTGCCTTTTTATTCCAGTCAGTTGTATTCTGCTCAATCTGGAATATTCTCAGACACAGGAGTTCAGAGCGATTCATTACTAAGCCCGTTTACCAAAGAAGTGAACTTTTCGAAATCAAAAAAGTTCATTAATCCGAATGAGATATCCTTAAAGAAAGAAAACCACACTTCTGCTACAGACTCTTCAAAGCCTGGTAACCACCTAAATTTGTAGTGTAGTTATCAATATTAGAATGATTATTATGTAGCCTTTTTATTTCATATGGGAATCCTTTCAAGTTTTCCTTTCTGGTCACTTTAACTTCAGCATTCCTAGTACTATATTCTTGAGGCAAAATCTATGTATTACTACTGGTATTGTTGTGCAAATAAATTGAAATACAATTTATTACACAATAACACATGCCAAAGGCTGTTTAACTAATTATTAATTACCCAACTCTTACTAAGTGAATATGATCAGTGGTATTATGACTTCAACTCCAATATCTTCTCCGTATCTAACTCCTTAGGCTTCCTCGGGGGCATGAATCATCATTTTTTTGTACAGATAAATAGATATGTATCTGAATTTTTATGTTCCAAACCAGTGGTTCTCAAACTTTTTTAAGAAAATTGCGTAGTGGTCCCCTGAATTTTCTTTTATTGACTCATGGTCCGATGAAAAAAATATTTAATTTTGTCTGCAAGTCAAAATACTTTGATGCTATGGTGGTTTGAGTTTGCTCCAGTTCGAACACGTGTGAACTCGTGTTTATTATTATAGTAAACTAGGAAAGTAACTTGGAAATGTATTTTTTTTTGTTTATGATAAAATGTTTATTGATAAAAAGGAATGAGTCAAGTTGTACAATTATCTTTAAATCGATCTATTTGAAATTAACTAGGAAATTCTAGGAAGAGAAAGCATAAACACAGCAAAGTGAAGCCGGAAATAGATGCTGTACCAAGTGACGATGTTTCTGAAAATAAAATGAAAGTGAAAAAGGAGCATAAAAAATCCAAGAAGAAAATGAAAAAAGAACTTATCATTGATGAATCCGGGGAGAAAGTGACTGTTAATGATTCACTGAATGAATTCGAAAGACCAGAGATTGAAAAAACAGAGAAGAGGAAGCGTCACAAGAATAAGAAAGATAAGGTGGAGAAGGAAAAAAGTGAACATGCTGCATCGATTGCCGGGAGCAGCGAACTCTCTGAACATCAGGATGCCAAAAAAAGTGATGAAGCAAAGCGTAAAAAGGAAAATCCACAAAAAAAATTAAAATCAAAGATGTCTGATGATTTAAAAAAAAATTGGCCGGGTATGTTTAGCCCAGCAGAAAAAAAAATTCAGCCCGTGCCTGCATGCCCAGAATCACCAATTAACTTTCCAAGTGTAGAATGCTGGGGAACTCAAGATACTGATAAAATTGAAATAAAAAATGTTGTCTCTCTTGCAACGGAAGGTATTGAACCAAATTTGAGTGGAAATATTGAGCAATTGTTCACTTCAGTAGAGGAGACGATTCACAACGATAGCCCATTGGTTTTAGTGGCATCCGAACATAAGAAGACAAACAAAAACAAAGAGAAGAAGAAGAAAAAGAAAAAATTAAAAAAAGACAAGAGACATTCTTCCAATAACTCATTATGTTACGATGTACAAACCAATACCCTTGCACAAGATGAACAGGTTATTATTCCCAGTGGTAATCTTGGTTCAGAGGGCCAAAATTTGTTTGGCACACCTGCCTACCTACACCAATCCTACATCAAACAAGAGGAGCCATCAGCAGATGATGAGGTATGTTCAGATCGATTCAAACACTTGCTAAAGTGCAAATTAAATTATATTTTCCCTGTCAGATATGTATGTTTGCAATGAAATCTCCATTGTTTTAGTACAGGGTCCCTATAGTGATGGACATTTAGGTCTTTGTGATCTTTGGGAATTAGCAAAATTCCGGGTTTATTAGTGTGAAGGCTATTGGTGAAATCTTTTTGAATGGCAGCCCATAATATTCTTGTAATAGAAAATGGAGAAATTCATTGTACAGACACTCTTCACTTAATGAACAGGCTCCATTCCTCTGACATGGCCATGACAATATAAAAAAAACGAATAAAACACTTTGTTTATTAACCTTCATTGGCCACTAAACATTCATCGAACCCTTGGATAGCCACATCGACCCCTAGTGGTTGACACCGACCGCTTGTTGACCCTTGGTCTAATGGAAGGACTATCTAATGATTGTAATTGTGGGGAACGGTTGTAGTTTACAGTCATCATAAGCGCTGGCAGAGACTAGATTATAGACAGCTAATCTTATAAATAATTATGCACTCTATGTTTCAGAATGCTAAAACTAATTTGATGTCATGGCTCGCTGAAACCATGCAAGACGCGAAAGCTTCAGTAAAAAGTGAGAATGTGGAAGATACTCCCGTTGGTGCAAGACTCGATCCAGGTAGTTACTCAATGCCCTATTTCATCTATAGGATTTTTAATATTTTTATTACGTGAGTAAAATTGTTTGAAAATCCATATTATTAACTATTGACTACCTCTATCACTTTCTCGTGATACAATAAACAAGATAAGAGTGTTTATATGTATGTAAAATGAAAGTACTGGATCTTGGGATGTGGCATCACTGCGTACTGTCAGAATCACTGCTCTAAGTTGTGTTTGCATGTTGGTACAACTATTATTTATTTTTCAATTATCTGCAAATTTTTCTCCAGCTGATGGTCAAGTTGTCAGCTCAAAAGAGCAAAGAAAAGTAAGGAAGGCAAAGAAAAAGGCAAAAAAAGAAAGTGGGATGCTCCTTTTGATATTCATTCAAATTCTAAAATGTTGTTTATAGGATGATTGGTTAAGCCTAAATAGCTATATGTTTTTCAACAGAAAAAAATTCTGAGGAGATCAAGCGCAAAAAGAAGCGAGAAGCTGGAATATCTGTGTCATCGCCTCCTCCGGTGAAACGCGTTAAGCCTGATTATCTAAATGGTGAGATATTATTTAAGCAAGTTCTCTTTAACTCGGTTTCTGTATTTACGATCGTGATATTTGAATCAGACTTCTCCGGTAGATGATAAGCGAATATTATTCCTTGCCTTTTCTTGCTTCTTTATGCGTCTGCGCAGTCTGACTCAACATCTGTGAAAATGATTAGTCATCACCTTAAATTTGGTAGTTTATTATGGAAAACCAATTTAAGGCCGAACCCAACTGACATTAAACTTTCTGCTACCATGATAACCAGTACATACTGCGCCATAGTAAGTGTAAGAAGGGATCTGAACAGCGCCAGACGACATCATATCCATTGTTAAATGTGTATAGGGAATGACATGATATGTACTTTGGTTTATTCACATGATCTAGAATTGGATGCGACAATCCTGCTATTATTCAACATTAACTTTGTGTGAGGATCCTGTATCCAGTGGTTCTTATCCTATTTATTTCCAGTGCCCCCTTTTCTGTTATTTGCTTGGGCTTGGATAGTAATTCTGCTCAGTACGAGAGGAACCGCAGATTCAGACATTTTGTTCACGTGCTTGGCTGATAAGCCAATGGTGCGACGCTACCATCTGGGGGATTATGACTCGTATAAGCACTCGTATAGCATTTGCTATACCTTAGTTATATATTTTGCCAAGTTAAAAATATCACTTTCAATATTTGACAAAGAGAACCTTGAGCCTCCCCCATCCCATATCAGAATCTACTTCACGGCTTGGTTAGCATTTTTTTTACTACAGTGAATCATTTCTTGATTGAGTATAGAGATTGATAAGCCAACGTCAGGAATTTTATTTCTTGCCAAAGATGGGTATATTTATGTAATGTAAACAACTAGTGCCTCCCATAGCGCCCTCTGATTTTTGTTTCCCCCTCACTAGTTCATAACGCCAACACGCAATGCTACCGCCCACGATAAGAACCACTGCTGTAATTTGTTATTGATTGTTTTTAATCAGACCTATCCAGTACAAGCCAGATAAAGTTCATAGTCAAGCAAGATCCATCCAGCCCAGTTCAAAATCGTGACCAATTTGAACACCATAAGCAAGCTTTGTTTCACTTGAAAGAACTAGGCATTGATCTACCACTGTCAGCCTTGCTCGCTATAAAAACTGAAAGTTCATATTCTCTAAATCAGTCAAGCTCATTTGCTAATACCTACAAGGAACAATGTTCATCTCCCCCACCAAAGCATTGGAGTCCTGGAAACATATCTACTACTGCACTGACCATGACCCATCCTGTTACCTGCATACAAGAAGCCAAATTGAGTCCTATGCCAAACACAGGTATTGTTTGAAATCCAATGCTATATTAATTTCTTGTGTCTCGGATTGAGCTGGACTTGGGCTGAAATTATTTTAGATTTAGTTTTACAAAAAATATATGATGATATATCTGAAACATGACATCATTCAAATCATCATCAAATTGTTGCAGAATAGGCATATGATGAAGCAATTTTTACTCGGATTGATATAAATAAGCTTTCATTTCTGGACGTTTTTAAAAAAACGTGAAGCAACTTGTATCTGGCATTGTTGGAGGATGTTTGTTCCTTTTCCATATAGTCTGGAAATTCAGATTCCAGACTTTCAAGTCTTAAGGAAATAATGACTCCATAATTACTACTCGAACAACACATTTCGTTGTTTCGCTTACACAATGAATACACAAGATGGAAACCTATGTGTAGGTACAGAATGTGAGATATGTTTTAGACAGAAGATTGCGCTTTGAATGACAGAGTTCAATGGCAATAAAAGTAGAAACTACAGAAAATTCTGCCTAATTCTATATAGTAACTGTATAATTGTGATTTTATTACCTACAATAAATTATTATATGCATTTTCATATTACACACATAACTATTTTATATTAATGGTATAATATACTATACTACTCTATACTATAATATAGTATAGATATAAGCTTGTCTTTGCTAGTTTTAGCATAATGAAAAAGCCAACATTACCTTTTTTTTGTATTTCAGCCTCAACTAACAGCGCTAAATCGAAGAGAAAAAAAAAGAACAAGAAGCAAAA
>QRAM01000189.1:50917-170978 GCA_013436055.1 Halocynthia roretzi | reverse complement strand
TGTACTCACACCAATACCTTTGAGCGATTGGAATTTTGCCTAAAAAGATTCTTTGTTCATACACTTTGTTGCACGCTTGGGTGCTAATACGTTTTAATACGTCATAATACGTTCTTCATAATTCGTTATGGTTGTTAATCCCACGAATTAATTATGGATAATCAATGACGAAACTGAAAACTTTTAGCTGCCTTAAAAATCTACTAAAGCATCCTCTTATTTTTAAGCTATACCTTGTACCGTATAACACAAAACTCAGGAAATGCATAGACCCTAAAAAAGACCTAAAAATAGGCAAAATCTAGCAGAAAAAAAATGAAGAATAATTAACTGCTATGCAACACGCTTAGAACGTGTGTTCTCTCGCATACTGTCTGGCCACATAACTTAGCAATGATTCATCTTACATTAGCACAACTGAAAACAACCGGAGTTATATCGCTCTAGTGGTAATTAAAAAATGGCCACCAAGTGTACAGTACGAAATATTTCGAATGGCGCCCTCTCGAGAATTTTGATAGCCGCGAAATTCTCGAATTGTTGAAACAGAATAGGTAAGTAATTTAAGAATCGAGTAGACTTGATTTACAACGAGTCGCTTCCCGTTAGCTAATAGTCGTTAGTCGTATTAGCAGTGGGCTACAACTATTTGGATATTTTCCGTGTTTACGTTTTCTCTCTAATGAACACGATGAACCACCATATCATAGATTACGGAGCTACAAAGCACTGCATATCGTTCAAAATATTCATCTGGTATCTAATCATAATCTTGTTTGGAAGCCTTTCACAGAAGAGATAATGGTAAATTTCATGCCTGTAATTTGACCTAAATCAACGCCTGGGGGTTACCGTAGCCAGATATACAAGTTTAAGAACCAGTTGTGTATGCATCAGTACTATGTATCAGCAGCACAGAAAATACCCAGTTATTTATCCAGATAACTATGCTCCAAACCATTACTTATTCTTGTCATTAAAACATTGTATAAATATTACAATTTAGTGACCATGGATAAAAAAGAAGAATTGGAGGTTATAGATACCTGCATCGATGTCTTAACCACAGAGGAAACCTCGATTGTGAATTCTAATCGTGTGGAATCTCTGCTGAAAGATTGTCAATCTACTCTGAAAGATATCGCAGAAACTCACGCAAGTTTGGAATCCAGCCTTGTAGTTATTTCCTCTACGACCGAGAATAAAAAAGCAGAGATATTAACCAAACGCAGCACATTAGAAGTTGCGGTAAATAGTAAACAATCAGAAATACAGGAATATCAAATAACTTACGACAACCTAGTCGAGCAATGTAAACATGCTGAAGAGCAAACCAAAGGCTTAAGAGAAAAATTGCCACGGTTGCATAATGAAGCTTTGCTTAAGATCCCCAAGGATAAGTTTATCTGCAGTCTCATGAAGAATATAACGAATATTGAATGGGACGTGCAAGCATGCAACGAAAATGCTAGTCTTGTTAAGGGTGCGATCGTAACGGAACAAAATATTAAAACATTCGCCTATGACAAGCAGTCAGATGAACCGGAGGCTGTGACAGACAAGATATGGGACATGATGGAAGAGGCAGAACACTTTAGCAAGACTATGTAACCAAGAGTTTACTGTTACAATATATGTATATACAACAATAAACGCATATACATATATATTTCAATATTTTGCAGCACGCGGGTTCACATTTAGCCTGCCTATATATTGTAACAATATCCATTTCAATAATAAATCAAATGTTGTACAGGAGTCGTTTATGAATTCCAGATCATGTACCATAGCACTTCACAAAATAATTTAAACAAGAAATATTCTTGTTCAAACTATTCCGATTAGATATTATCACTCAGATTTCACATTTTTATGTGTAATACTTCCAAAATGATTTCTAGAATTATGCAACATCAAAACATTTTGTACTGTACTTTTGCCAAATTTCTAATAGTTATTTGTAGGAATTGAATAGCCACACAGGCACATTTCAACATAATATAGGAATTATTAATTCTAACAGTATTTTATTGCAAAAAAAACAACTATTCTTGCCCATAGGCTGAGAAAATTTGAGTCAGCATATGTTATTCTTACATTTATTACACAGAATTAAATTTGATGACAGCCCAAGTCATTATTACTGGGTATGGCCGAAATAAAGGGTGTTGAGTTTGAATGAATTCAATTTGTGGTACAGGCAGAGACAACAAAACAATATATATGCAGATTGTTGGGTGAACTTGAATTGCCTTACTGAATTAATGAATATCTGATATCAATTTTTGCCGTAATCCGACTCAAAGACAACATATCTAATAAAGATACAGCTTCTTGGCAAAGGTAAATAATTGTTATCAATAACAACACCCAAATTAGGAGCAATGATACTAGTTTGTCAATGCCTTAATTTTTGTAAATTTATCTATAACACAATAAGCAAAGTCAGTATCTCACATAGTAGGCATTTTAAGGTTCAATATCATACAATAGTCATAGTTAAATAACATACAGTCGTCGATATACAAATATTCAGAAAATAACTATGTAAATACCTAACTGTCCAGTAGTAACTCATATTCTCAAAGAAACACCGTATTCCACCATGCATAATTCCACGTTGTTTTTCAAAATATTTTGAGCTAAAAAATGATGTATATTTTCTTTGGAAATGAAATTGGGGAACATTTAACCAGCATCGTTTGTTGGTTTACTAGGAATGTTGCCATGATAGTGATTGATCACACAGAAAATGGAAAACATACTCGCCAGATGGCTGTAGAACTACGAGTTTTTCTCGACTGACTCAACAATTTGCAGCTTGAACGCTGTCGTATATGAAATTGTTCGAAGCTTGAAGGAATATGAAATACTGAGTTCATTATTTATCAATATGAAATCCAATATATCAAACAGTTGGCTTGTGTTAACCACATTTTGTAGGATTTACTAAAACACATAAAAACGTTTTCACTATCTTTATCTATAGTAGCGGATTTTACTTGGTGAAATACGGTGCCACTATATTTCTATATCAGGTCTAATCAAGAGTCTAAAGCAATGTGCTTGAGCAAGAAAATTCACTTTAATAATGACCATTTGATTTGGTCTTTAGCAGATTGCAATACTTGCGCCACAGTTTGTTCTGTTAGAGGAATGTCTTCGCCTCGCATTACGATCCTGTCAGCAACGCTGCTGGGATCCACAGCCATTATGATTCCTCCATCTATGATTTCATCCACGACCAAGAGTGAACTGTCTAGATGCCTAAGCAAGAACCTCTTCTCAACGTTTTTCCGTAAAATAATATTCATGGTGTCATAGATGCAGTTGAGAACTGACATGAGCATCAGCTCGTTTTCCTGCGAGCTTCCGACAACATAGAAGAAAAGATCGACGTTGTTCTTGTACACGACCGTGAGTCCTTCAAGCAAGGCGATTTCAGAATCCGATTTATGAGTTTTCTTGAACAGATTCCGCTCAAAACTTTTTTGCTCACGCACAGAAGGGTACGTGTCGTCATAATATTTTGCAATCAAGCGTTCTCCATCATTGTCAAGCACCACAACGGCTTTGACCGTGTATAAAGAAGGCAGGATTTGACATTCCATTTGTAATATAGGTGTAGAAGTCCGCTTTATATTCAGATGATATGTCTGAAAAACAGCACATATACGATGAAATGTACAGGATCAATTCAGGTTATAGCAAAAAATGGATACGTAAAAGAGTATGAAAATAAACTCATAATTCTAAAGAAATTAAACTACCACCATCCCTGAACATTTAGTAATACCAGTTGAGTTTTGTCAGCTAGAGTCTGGCTCTATAAAATAAAACTAGTCCCTTCAGTATGGTATCACATCTGTGTAACTTCCTATTTCCTCTCAACCAGGACCGGCGTCCACAAAGTCTCGATCTGTTCTGAGATGACGTGTTAACGACTTAGCGCCAACTAGCGTAGTCATTAGACGAGAATCTATTGTCAGCAATTGATTACTGAAGCAGCAAATCCGAACTGATGTAGCTATAAGCTGCGGCGCTAGGTCACGGTAGTTCAAATCATAGAAGCACAACCGCGACAGCAGTACCGATGAGAACTCTCGTCTCTTATTCAGTAAAATTGACATGACCAACATTGGCAACGTATATCGCAAGTATATTGTATTTGTCACCACAATATAATCCATCCAATCGTGGGGTCCGCTATTGCCTGGTGTCACCTGATGAAAGCCACATCCCTATATCTTTGTTCGTTTTCACAATAAAGAAGGTATTCAGTCATTCCCTATTGATGTTAGCACGTATTCGTACATGACGTACACTCGCCATTACTGAACGTTCCTCGTTGTTCCAAATCATTTCCCTAATTACTGCAATTAGTGATACAACAAAATAAATGAAGTAGCAATTTGCGTCAGTTAGTTATGTAAATATCTGCGTTATTTATTGATTCTACACCAATCTAGTCTTTGAATACCTTATATGAACGATATTTAGCTCCAATGTTGGCTGTATAATTGATTGAGTTAATATCTTAAATTTGGAACTTTTTATTGTAGACGACAAAGGAAATGTATTGTTGGATTAAGTTCAATAACGGTTAACATAAAGCAGACGTTCTAATATACATGGTTAGATACGAAACAGAGCTGAACAATGCTAACAGGCTATTTATAACTGGATAATTTAATACTATGCGCACTCCCATTAATTCCCATCCATTCATTTCCGCGTCTTACAAGCATATATCATTCAAACATAATGTTACTGCCAAACGTTCAGTAGTGATATACGATTAGCGTATACTGCGAGAATGTCATTTTTACGAGAATGATTATTTATTACGGGAATTCTCGATATTGTTCTCCTTACTTTTCTTCGCGTTTTATAGCATCATTTGCCTCGTTCAACATTTTGAACAATTTGAACCTTAATTACCAACAAAACAAAAAAGCAGGCTATTTAGTTGTTCAAGTTTTCAGCATATCATATTTCAAATACAGTGTCAATGATATGTTTGGTTGTTCAAGTTGTCAGCATATTATATTTCACTTACAATGTCAATGATTTGTAGACATTCGACTCAGCATATTGAGCCTTTTTATAAAAATATATTACTGTTGTACCGCTGACTACAATTTCTTAGTTCTAACAATACAGGGCTTTAATTCCGAGCAACTTTGCTTTTGCAGGATGCACGTCATTCAAGATCCCCAGTCCAGTAATTTCAGTGTAATTTGTCGAAAAACTGACTGTAAAGAGTTTAATGTAAACATTTATAATTCTTGCAGAAGTTCAGCAATGTATCTTGCTTTCCTCGCTCTTGCTTGATGCTGGATTTCGGCATTTAGTCAAGCAATTAAACGAAATGGGATCCAACCTGAAGAGAAAAAGAAAATCTTGGGAAATGCTCGTTTTTATATTAGTAGTTTGTAGTTAATATACTTCCTTAGGTCTCAAAAATGTAAAACAAACTTACGGTGCAAGGTCATCAACTGTATCGGGTAAACTAGAACCTTTGGTTTCCGGTAACACCATGACACAAAGACATGAAAGAATGGACAAAATGCCCATTAAAATATACGGAGCGCTGTAGTAGGTTTCCCCTGTTATGTAACAACAGTCACAATATGAGTAACTCTATAAAAACTGGTGTACAGTAGTGGTTTTACAGGCACTATAGTATATACAAAAAGTAACACAAATGCTGTACTGTACAGTAAAAGCAAGTTGACATGGGTACTCATTCCAAATTGGCATAATTGTGTCACTGACTATAGCAGTTTCCTTGCAATAAATAAATAGATTAAAACAATATACCACCTAGGTAAATCACATACGGAGCGACGATCCCGCCAACTCGTGCAGCCATAGATGACGAGCCCAGACTCATCCCGCGTAGAAGAGTAGGGAATAGCTCTATGCAAACGATGTAGGCGATGTTAAACGAACCCGTCACTGCAAATTTTCCAATCATTGCAAATACGATGGATGTTATGTTACTGACTGCAAAGAAGCAATAAAAATAAAACCATGACATGCGGGAGCTTGGTAACGAAGTTTATATAAATACTCTTTGCAAGGAAAGGTACGGAAGTGCAGGTCAATCCAGCAACGGCCAAGGACCCAATGAGAATTACTTTCCGTCCTTGATATTTGAGAAGCAGTATGGCCGTCGCGTAAGCGGGGATTTCGACCGTGGCAGCCACAAAGCAATTGATATAAGGATTGCCACCAAGATTGGAAGTATTGAAACTCAAACCGTAATACACCACTGAACAAACAAACCTAAAAAAAATCTCTTTAGAAAAAGAATCTATATTCAGATTGCATTAGAATTTAGCACTCAACAGTGGAATTTCAGCATACATATCATTTCAGCGTACATAAAAAAATGTGGACACAGGAAATGGTGTCTGCATGATACATAGATCCATGTAGATATATCTACAGGG
Source organism: Halocynthia roretzi (assembly GCA_013436055.1). Lineage (NCBI taxonomy): Eukaryota > Metazoa > Chordata > Ascidiacea > Stolidobranchia > Pyuridae > Halocynthia > Halocynthia roretzi. Next base: position 164,517 of record QRAM01000189.1, on the reverse strand, counting down.
CTGCTAGATCGTGTCTATTTCCTAGATTTGTGCTTAGTTTGAAGAACAGTGTCCAGAAAATATCATTGTGCTTGTTTATAAGTAGCGTGCTTATTTTTAATATGCCTGCATAGTTTTTCTTATTAGACGTAGGAAGTATCTGATCACATATGTTGGTTACGACTATCGGAATGCCCCTTTCCGTTTCCCGGAATTTATGAGATGCACGAGCTGATTTCCAATGACAAAGGACTGCCGGCGCAGATCATTTCTGATAGAAAATATTATAAAGGATTTGATCTTTCTCGCTTAACTAGAACGATTTTACGAAGATTTCCGTTTATTTTTTATGTGGATTCAAATCTAATACACTGCATGTATCTTGGAAAAATGTAGCTTGGAAAATTGGTAATCGGTGTTATTTGGGTCGCTTATTTAGATACATAGAAAGAATACCTCTATGTAGGCCAACGAATGATCATAATCTGAGTTATCGCGTTCTAGAATGTTAGATGAACAAAATTGACGTAACCTGAGTTTTCGTACGTCTAGGACTCTAGGTCGATACTGTAAACTCATTTTTTTTACCAATAACTTATCGTTGTTTCAGGTAACTATTAGCTTTATCAGCGTTTTAAGCGCGTACTACACGTTAGGCCTCATCAATTTCAATTGTCTCAAGTGATTTCACATTTCTAACCAATCGTCTCATAATGGTAGGGACATATGAATAATTTGGAAATGTTAATCGTATGTGCTACCACTGTCCATTACTTTTAAACGGTACTGAAATATTTACCATATGCACCACATGACTATGATTCGCGTCCGCACAACATTTATGCGCAGAAGATCTAAGAAATTGAACTCTTGACGATTGTGGATCATTTTGATCTTGGAATCTTCATCGTCTGCTCTTTCAGCAAATAACTTCGCCGCAGCTGGATCGTTCTAGATAATTGTTACATTGAGTGTTAAATACGGTTAAATTTCATGCGTAATACATGAGTTCGCAAATGTTATTCCTGTTACTCGACATAATACCTAACTGAAACAGCCTACTGTTTGCAGTGTACATGGTGTAGGTGTTCAAGATTTCTGAATTGAGTTTATTCTTATTTTTTTAATTCATTTAAATTTAGTGTTTACTGTGCTGTGATCAAGTGTTCACTGTACTGCGTATTATCAGTGAATATCGGCCAAGTGAAATATAGCCCACTGTCAGGATAGAAAAACATTCATATTACCGTACTGCAAAAAAGCATTTCTCGATCGATCTTACTGTGTACTCAATAGTCTACTGTATATCGAACAAATTATTGTAGTCCAGCTATGATAACAAATCTATGAAGGTAAATTAACCCGTTCACAGTATAACTAACTCCAAATGAATTCTTTGAACTCATGTATACGTCTACTAACTTTCACATCGCATAACGCTGCAATAATAGAATCGATTTGTTCAGGAGTACAACTGTTTTCACGTGCCATCTTCTTTAACAGTTTCATCAACTCAGTTTTCTTCCCTTTCGTAAACAACCATCTCGGAGATTCCGGTATCAGCCTACGAAGCGAAAAGGATTTTGTTGCTAAAATATGGTTGGCTATTATAAAGCGGTAAAGCGCGTTTCAAATTACCATAGATAGGGTATGTATAGTACTCCCAATGAGCCTAAGACGGCGCACAGTATTCTCCAATCGGGAATGAAATAGGCGAAAAGCGGTAATAGCATGTATCCGAATGTGAATCCACCAACTGCGAACGTGCACGAAATCACCCGATTCTTCGTGCAGACAGTTTCTGTAGCTAGGAATGGTGTTGGTAATAAATAAAATTGAGTCGTCGTTTAAAGCTCTAGCAATTTATTATATTTTATGCTGTCTTTATTTTTCGTGTGAGTATTATGATGTGTAATTTTTTTTACCCAAACATTTTCTATCCGTTCAAATTGTATTTCAACTCATTTTTTTATTCCCTAAAGCAGTGGTTTTCATCCTGGGGGTCGTGACCCCAATTGGAGCCGATTTTCTGGCTCTATCAACAACGGTGCCACGTATAGACAAGCTTGTAACCAAGATGAAGCACGAGCCATCTCACTGATGCTGCTTTGTAGTGAATGAAAGATTCAAATAAATAAATCTTTAATTGCTTTAATGGGTCACGGTACAAAAAGGTTGAAAACCACTTACTTACAGGAATTATCACAAGTTTTATTGAATAACTAGTGAACTCTATTTCATTTTTACCGATGATAACTGCAATCGCCTGATTGATAATAGCGAACGCCCCGGCAAGAAATAAAAATCCTCCAAACATTGCAGGTGAGGTTGAGAGGCCACAAAGAGCAAGAAAAACAAACATCAGCACAGTACCCAGAAGAAAGGTAGGGCGGCGACCGTACCTGGAAAATTATCTCGTGTAGTTTACTCGTGGTGAAACATTGAACAAATGTTTTTTCTAGCGAAGCAAAATGTTTACTTATCAGCCAGAATTCCGCTTAGCACAGATCCGGTCAAAACACCGGCCATGTACGTTGCCATCACCAGAGGTAGAATCCAAGCATTATCGCAGACAAGATTCCACTAGAACGATAATTGGTTATGCATGAACAGTATATATCTTCGATACGTTACTGATTGAGTAAATATTTCGAAGCTATATCCGTGTACTTCGAACACATATAACATTCCCATGTATAGTACGACAACTCGACTCACCTCGGACACAATACTCGAGCGACCAGGCTCGAAGTCGTACTTCAATCCGAAAGGACAAGATTGACCACGACTGTTATTGTAAGCCCCATTCTCATTGTGAATGTAATTTTTCAAAACACAGTTCAACTCGTCTGTTGTTGTTTCATTATTCAGTTCGGTTCGTGAATCAGTGCTCTGCGAGAAAAGGCAATACCTACAGTAATTAATATTTGTTATAATGTGACAGATAAGGCGGTGAGGTAACCGTGTATTGCAAGTGCCATTGTGCAAGCAATTGTTCACGATAACGAATACTATGTAAAGCAATTAACACAATGGTGAGCTGAGATTTCATGAAGTTCCGGGTAAAGCCGGATGGACATAGTATAGGACTATCCGATTGAATCACAGTAGTAACTAATTGGAAAATTCAAAATATAACGATCTGTAAGTTTCAAACCACTCTCCATGATATCGATAGCGAACGAGCTATACCTTACGTTATTTTTATGTATGGTAAATGCATATCATAAAGAATATTTAATAAATTATGCACAGTAAGACATGGGATTAGAAATTCACTTGTAACAAAATATCCATGACTATAGGCTTCTCCCGATTCTCACAGCCTTAGAAGTACAGTACTAGCAAATAGCCTGAAACCACGAATAACTGAATACCGAATTCTATTATTATTCAGGATCCGTTTAAAGCATGGTATTGGTATACTACAAGCCCCGCCCTGGATTAATCCGGCCCCGGGTCCCCACATTACTTGACTCCAGACATGCAGGTATACATCAAGGTGGACCTTACCGTTCTCATATATTCGCGAGTTCCTTGAGTCATATCCGGCGATGCTTCCGAGATAACATAAATAAAGTTAAAAATAACACCATCACACCAACTATTGAATGATTAGTAAATTCGTTATATCATACCCGTCACTGAACCATTGTTGTTCAAATCTGGCAAATAGCATTCGTAGTTGGGTGTTCTAGCGACGAATACCACTATCATGGCAAAATAGCCGTTGGGAATTGAAGCAAGCGTCATCAGCAAAACAATTTTCTTTTGAAAGCGACCGAAACCCATATTCTGTATTGTATTTTCGTACTTATCGCGGTTTTTAGGTTGTGGACCCATTCTGCTGAGTTACATTTAGTATCTGCACCAACAACAACGATTCGTAGAAATGTGGTCACCATGAATGTGACATGCGTCCAGTACCTTGAAATCTGCTATGAAACGTATGGCTTGCTCGGATTAATGATTGAACTGATTAATGACAATTATGCTACTAGATCTATACTACACTCGTATACACAGAAATCCAACGACACGATTCTACGCTACGTGAAAACTAGAATTATGCTACTATTATTATTGAGTGTTTTCAAGTGAACACTATTAAAAATGATTTGAAGTTAACGTAGCATATATATTAACATATAGCCCGAAAAAACATTTTCAGGAGTTACTAATGTTGCGTATATAAACCGCACTCCGCTTATTCGTTCAGTAGACCTTGGCGCAGTGTAATGGTTTCATCAAACGAAGTTTTCACGGTTGATAATACGTTTTATCATATTACGCATACCAATATTATTAGAAAACATCACTTTTTGGCAAACAGCTTTTAATAAGACCTTGTCATCTATATCTTTTGTAAGTAAGTTTTACATTGCCTCCATGGATTTCCGATTATCTTTCTACCTGAATCTCCACATAATTTCCCTCGACTCTGCCAGTAGAGCAGCTTCCTTTTAAGTAAAGTACTTTGAATGCTAACATCTAGCTACACACGGAAGTTAATTTAATTTATTGGTATCCTAGCAAGCATCCTATACGGCAACACTTTATTTTAAACCGAATATTAAAGTCATAGATTCTACAAAAACTCCATTGTAGCCATTCGTATTACGGGCACTTTAACCAAACCTGAACTTTCTATACTTGAACACTAAACAATAACTATAGGAATATTGAACGTCTTTCTGTTACTAGTTGAGTAGTGCCGTCTCTCCGAAAGAAGAAAACTTGTTACGTTGGGGGTAGGGATTAGGCGAGCTTTGGTAACTTCACATGACAATACCTTGCTGACGTCACTTGTTTAACAAGCCAACTCTGACCAGACCAAGTGAGAGGAAATCATGCACTGAATGATAATTCCTTGTGCCATGCATTTAACGGAAAACATTTAACTCGACGTAACTTACGAGTGTGTGTACACACGAGTATTACAAGCAGTATTCACCACGCGATTGATGATAGATTAATAAATTAGTAGATGAATAGTGTTAAATTGAATAAATAAAAGTAATTAAAACGACAGAAAAGTGCCTGATTCGTTATATATTCTCTATACATAAATATCATCTGATGGAAGGGAAATCACTTGTTAATTAATTCATTGAAATTCGACTGCGACGTGCTAGCACTTGTAAGGCTAAGAGTAACAGGAGTAGACAATGTGGTCTACAGTGAGCAATCTCCGTAAGACTTTACCAATGTTCAAAATGTTGTAGTAACTGTCAAAACACTTATTCACTATGTACAATGAAAGTACATACAACTTTTTGCTAAGATATTATATTGAAATTGAATGTTCAGTATTACAAATTTTAAAAAAATAAACAGTAGAACCTCGTACTACCATTGTCCGAGCAACTTACTTTACGGGCCGTTATTCGTGAGGCGCGCGAAATGATGGAATAAAAAAATAAACAGTAGAACGCTATTCGGAGTATTTTTGAGATTTGGAGATTTTGAACCTAGGCAAGCTATTTACCCCTATTCCTTTCAGGCTATAGATTGCTATTGAAATAGCTCTTAATTCGACTGCTTGCTTCTGGGTAGTTAACACGTACAGATCGTTATATCTTCAATTTAGTAGCATCATCCGTTTCTCGGACACTTTCTATTCTGACAGCTGCTGAGCACGCAAATTGCGTAACATAAACTGTTATTTATTTATTATATTTTCACGATGACCGGCTGGCTTTGAGCGAGCGAAAGGTGATTTCAGCTCATCTATTAGACAAATTTTTACCATAATTTCTTTTACTGAAGGATGAATGAATGATAGTGTAGCGTTCCATTCTAGTTGTGTGAATGGACGACGCTCTCGATGGCCCTGTATCTACACATTACCTGTATTTTTCCTGTTTTGCATTCCGTCGTATAAAATCCGCTTACATTCATAGACTTCCGAATTTATTCGAAGGACGAGTAATCACAGTAGGACAGGTAATATTCGTTTTACTGGAGTCATAGTTTCTTCAGAACACTCCAGGCTTTCATAAAACTTTTAAAAGTATAAAAATTTTGAAGTTACGATATTAAAACCATGGTAATTGATGCGATAATAAAACATGAACTGAAAAGTTGAGATCGAAATACCAAAGGCGTGGCACTCAAGGTCATGCTGATGTAGAATCATCTGCATATGGTATATCTAAAAGTAAAGATGACTCCAATGTATGTACCTCCTGAATTTAATCATATAGAATTTCTACTGAACAAAGCATTCACTACATAGAAATATGTATGTGTGTCCACAAGTGCTGTTGTTAGTTGAATTATTCTAGCAATAAAATGCCATTTTTCATTAAAGAAATACAAGTCGAGTATTCCCAATGGAATTCTCAGAAACGTTTTGGGGAATTTGTTAGTTTATAACTTGCTGAAGGAAAGAAAAAGAAGGAGAATTCCCTATCAGCCTTAATATACTATACAGTATACTATTACACTATAGAGCAGAAAAATAAACACATTAAAAAAAATTTAAACCTTGACTTTACGCTGACATTTCTTAGCAAAAAAATTCTAATTTTTCTTTGTTAATTTTTTGGTTAGGCAATATACGAGGGTGTGGGGAGGCCGGAACATGTTGGAAGGGCATTGCCTTACTTCTTCATGAAAAAGTCAAGGAGAATCATAATAATAACCACATAAATATTATCATCAATACACCCTGGGTTAGTGAGGGTCATGTAATCATTGATATCATCCTTAATGTTGATCTCAGTTGATTGCACTCCCCTAGTGATACTTTCAAGGTGCATTACCCTGCTTCTATTTCAAGCTTTAATATGTTTCTCTGCTCTGATGAATAGTCTCACTGATGGCATAAGGCCAAATAACGATTAAAACTAATGTTCAAAGCTATTAAAAAAATGAAGGTTTAACAACTAAGTGCACTAAAGCACAGTCCAGACATTCTTTTGTCTTGCAGGCATTTGCATAGTTTGCCTAATTATATATATATATATATATATATATAATAGAATTGTAACATTGTATTCATTGCCTAGCTACAAAATGTTTTCATATGAAAAAACACCCAACTCCTCGCCGCAATGTAGTGCAGCAGCCCTTAATTCCAGTCTTGCAATGAGATTTTACTGCACTTCAACCGGGACCGGGACCGTGACCGGGATATTAGTGCAATGTCACAAGGATTTCACCGTGGAATATTCATTGCACGGAGCAATTGTTGCATGGACTGAATCTCACAGGTAGTAAGGTTTCGTATATTGCCCACCATTTATTTTGATCTGCCACTGTGCCTTATCATCTGGCTTATGAAAGTCATGGCGGGAATAAATCTTATGAGATTATATTTTGTTTGTGAAAGTATGTTTGTTGGGAATATTATGGCTTGTGGGCTTGAATTTAGGGTGGCATGTAGTTATGTTACATTTATTGTTAGTGAAAAGAATAGAAAAATGTATTTTTCTTTTGCTATTTTATATTTTCTGTGCTGATAATGGGTCTGGTATGCATGATTCACATATACAAGTTCTTACTGTTCCTATTGGTGTAAGGGCATTTATATCAATATTAATTGATATCATTATATAGGTCGTGTCATTTACTGTGTCAGTTTACTCTAAACAGCTGCGCTGCTATAAGGTCAATAGGGAATTCAGAAGGGGTGAACATGTTTTATAAGTACACTCTAACAGTTATCAGACTAAAATATTAAAAAACCCCCAAAAAAACCTCACAACTATATCGACCATTGACAACATATAACAAAAGATCTCACTGACCATCGTATTCGTTTGGTGGTATTTTCAACGGAGTAAAGGCATTGAGTGGCAGGTCCAGTTGTGGTGGGGCTGGAGGTGGTGTCGCAACGTGCTGACTTCCTTTCTGCAAATGAAGTAACAATTTGTAATTTCATCCAAAGAAAAAATGAACCGAATTTTTGCATTATGCCTTAGCAAAGGGATCCAAATATCTAGAAGGATTTTTAAGATTGGAGATAGGTGATATTCACCACTTCTTTGCAGTGCAGTATTATCAATAACCGATGACATGTGTTAACATTGTTGATACCACCTATTTATTACAATGAATACTTGAGTGACCATATTCAGAGGGAATATTTTTTATATTTTCAAAAATCTTTAATCTACTTTAAACAAACCCCTCGAATGTGTGCAAGTATATGCTCGCATTCGTAAAATGTGCCTTCTCGTTCCCCAGTGGTTAATAGGCAGCAGACATACATTGCTGAGGGAGATTTTGTGGTCAGGGTTGTCAAAGGATTTATCAAAATATTCAAGTGAAATACCTATCTAACATTTTAGAGATACTGCGAGAGTGTTGTGGCATTGTGTGGGTACAGAAGCTGCGTGTACCCATCACCCACACACCAGCGCTCAATGTTCCCGCCACTCGTCCAACAGTCGGTTTTGGTTTTGTGCGCTTTAGATTACCTTGTGGTTAACTGTTATTGCAAATATTCAGTGACTTTTCGAATTTCAGTTTTTCTTGTGATACCAGAGGAGGAATTAACTCGTAAAGTGAGGTATACCATTACTGTTATATTAACATTAGCTTTAAGGAATTATTTTTTATGTGTTTCACATTAATCTGTGGATCTATTCAGTCTGGTAACTTACACTGGTTATAGCATTCAGGAACCGATCCATTGTTTTCAGTGAAAGAGAATTGTGTAGTGTTTCTAGAGGTCGGATGGAGGAAACTTCAGTCAGCTGATCAGGTACTGAAGAAGGTAAATAAAAAATTAAAAGACAATTTCAGCAGGTGCATAATGCCTGAGTTAGATCTAAACCCTGATAACATGAAACGTCAAACCACGATTAAAGAACTTCCATTCTCCATATCTTTTGCTCAATCCAGATGCTATGAAGGCATCTACGTTGAATTTTACTATTCAATCATGGGTCTCTAAATAATAGCCAGAACATATGCTAACAATGTTTAACTTCAAAGGAGGGAAACAACAGGAATGCTGATGTAATAAATGAAGCTTTTTAGATTATATAAAGATTGATAGAGAGAAGCCCTACTTGCTGACATGTTGTATCCAACTGTGTAAGAATGCTGAAATTCATTAGCGAGGTTCGGTGTGGAAGAGGAAGACCTTCCACCAGCCAATACTCTCGTGCTGAATAAACTGCTCTGAGAACCTGGGAAAGAGATTGAAAATTCTGTTTCATGGCAGAGACTGGTTCGACTTTGATTTATCCACGGCTCTAAGCAGCTGATTATTATTTGAGAAGACTTGAAAATTGCATGACAGAAACCTTAATCGCATACCTAGACCTCCTTTACTTTCATAAGATTTCGATGGACAAGGGTGCCTCCCGCTCTGCGACCATGGGGTGGCCTCATAGCCTGGCGGTAGAGTCCTATGCTTAGTACGAGAGGACGGCCTTTCACTGCTCACAGGACCGGGTGGGGCTGAACGATGCGGCTTGCTGGTTTGAAGAAAAAGGCGAACAGCTTCGGACGGTTTTTTTTCCTCGTTGTCACTGTTGTTCTGATCTGGGTCTTCGGAAGTCTCCTGCTGATCGGGACTCTGAACCCAATACAATAATTAAAACACACATCATAACAAATACTTAACTTAGTTTCATAGTGAAACATTTCAACCAAAAAATAATCCAGTTAAGGAAACAGAAGAATTCAACTTCAGGTTTTAGCTTAGGAGTACTGTGATTACATAACAAATTCCTTCCCTGAATTTCGAAAGATTTAAAATATATTTACCAGCATTTAACTTATTAATTATCATCCTTAAAAAAAAAATCAGAATAAAAACTGGTTGGTGTCGAATATGTGGAAATTTTGAATATTTATTGTATGTATGGATAAAAACTACAAAACTGAAAATTACATATTGTTGAAGGACACTTAAATTAGAAAGAGATAACAAATCTATTAGTTGTTAGGCATTATGAAATAATTTCCTCCAATAAAGATGGTGATAAAGTGGTCTATACCTGTACCTCTAGAAATTGCACTTCATAATTCTATCATTCAACATACTGCTGATTCCAATCTCTAAATGACAACTATCTCTAACTCTTACTTTTCTAACTCCCTGGAAACTCGCTGACGCTGTTGTGCTGGAATCCCTCATATCTCTGCAGAATAAAATTACATATTCTAACCTACAATACTCTATTTAGAACAATTGCTTCCTGATGTCACTAATGCTTTCTTTTTGCAATTTCCCAACATGGCCAATGTTAACTGCTGAGTAGCGCTCCAAGATGCGATGCTAACCGCTGTTTCCAGCAATCTGCACAGCCGTCTGGTGTCTGGTGCGGTGGGAGGACAGACCTCGTAAACTTTGCTTTGAGACATATCTGCCATGAGTGAGATCTTACTACCAATGCTCTTAGAAGTACATGCAAGTGGAGCGGGCTATAGGAATGAATGACAACAATGACAGCTCAATATAAGAAAAGGATAAATTCGCTGGTGAAACATTAAACAGAAAATACAACCTTGCTGTTCCAGGCAGAATCTCCTTCATCGGTGGAAGCAGGTCTTTCTTGTAAACGACCCAAAGGGGATTGCTGAAAACGAATAGAAAAATTTACACAGAGTAATACGTATGCATTAAATAGAAAATAGCAATGGACACATTAACAGTCCACAATTCTACATTCTAACCTTATCAACACTACTAAATGTTGCTTTTCATATTTCATGGTATCACGGTATTACTGACTATGTACTGTACTGTGCTAAAAAATAATACAGACGTGATATACTACTGAACTCATTTCAAAACGATTTGTTACATTGAATTCTGGTCAAAAATACGTGAACTATATGGTCCCAAATTCCTCAAGTTTTTTAGACCTATCATATAAGTGACAAAATAGGTATCTTCTATTTACCTCTGCCTTCCCATCCTAGTCAAATAATTTTCTAACCCAAATACACCTATAATACACAGATAATATATTCTTACTCCTCTTGATGATGGTCTTGAGGCCGGACGAAATCCTCCACCCTGGGGGAAGTCCACTTCGGGAAAAGTGCCTATTGCTCCTGGACTGAAATGAAGTTCAACATGAAACCTTTTGTCGGACTGTGGATCCTCGTTCGGGTCTTCGTACAACATGATAACGATCTAAATTATTTGAAAGTAAACATACATTACCATTGTCGATAAAGTATTTTCAAATAAGTGTATTGGACTGAACAATTCAATCATCTGCCTGATTAGTTGAAGTTACAATATCATTAACAAGAATAGTAATATCAAAAATGGATGTGTCAGTGGCGAGACATAGCATCTTGAATGGATAGAACAATTTTGGACATCGACCCCTGGGGTTCAATGTGGCTCTGAGATGTCGATAAATATCCTGGGGTCAAAAATAGGTCAATAAACATTGTGTTTTAAGTTCTATAAGGTCACTTTACAGTTTGATCCTGTTACGTAACAAGGACCGTACGGACTAATTTTCGCTATGTTTACTGACATTACTGGGCCAACTACCAAAGCAATGCTTGAATTCAATAATTGCTGGTTTTAGTGGTAATCACCACTAAGAAAAGTAAATCATTATGACCTATATCTCATATTCTAATTGATTGCGGGACTTACCTGTGTCATGTAATTGAGTTCAGATACAGCATTGACATAATCCATAGCTCGTTTCCACTGGTCATCATTTTCCACCTGCAATAATATAGTAATAGGATACTGTTCATTCTAGTAAATATTTCTCATCAGGCAAGATACAACATCCAAATGCGTCTAATTATATTGAGTTATTATTAGCATGATATGATATGTAAATGTCAACATCTTTTCATTTTCGATATAAGTCTGAATCTTAAATTTGGTTGTTATTAAAAATACTTGCCTTTTGTACATTAAATATGTGAGGTTGAACTCAAACTAAGGGATTTTTGCAAAATGAAATGAAATTTCAATAAATGAACTGATAGTTTATCAACAGCTTATATGATAGTAGAAATGAGAGCATTTTGGAACATACATCACAAAGTCCACCGTATCTCAAAACCGTGAGTAGAGAATGTATGTGACTTTCGCTTGTGAAATATAGTCTGGTACGAACATGTCTTCCCGGTGAGAGGACTCCAAGAGAATACCTGAAGGAAATTATAATATATGGTCATACAGTTACTGCAACACATCTCTATAATTTAGATGAAGCCAACTGACCTAGGGTTCAAGCGGTAAGTGTCTTCTTCAAGATTTCGTTCGAGATCGACTTTGATTTTCCGTAACAACGGCACGCAGTATCCCAACGCAATCTCCAGTTTCTCACTCTTACTGATACCATATTCCTGTGTGTGAAATAATGTCATATAAGAATGACTGCAAACACCTAACAATTACCGACAAACAAGTAACCATGAGTGAAAACAACACGCGGGAGGATATAACTCTCGTTAGGTTATTAAAGAATTGAAAAAAAGTTTTTAGATATTTTAGTATTAGTTTGTGAAGAATAGTTATTGAAATTATGACGTGAGGAGCCGATTTTGATGTATGCTCAAGGTAAAGTAGTGAAAGCTATTATTATATACAGAAATAAAATAAGCAAGATGATTAAAAATAATTTTCTGTCTAATTTCGCTGTGATTTTCACATTAGCTATGTGTATCGAATCCATTACTACAATGTGAATGGGATCGATTTTATTTTGGTATTTCTGGTATTTAAAATAACATAACCTTTCATGTATAAAAAAATCATTTTGATAATATCTCAATTACCTATTACATTATTGTGAAATAGATATGAAATATTGTGACCGCATCAAGTTTTAGGATAAATTTTTTGCTTTGTCATAAGGTTCAGCAATGACAGACTTGAACTAAATGCCGCAACTAGATCAAAACATCCTATGGGATGAGATAAGATAAAAAATAGTTGAATCATCTGATTACCTGCGGTATAACGATATCTGCAAGTAACTTTGATATGGTATACAGTTCAACATACTTTTCCAGATTCAATTGACTGTTGTGGTGAAGATCATACCTGGCAATATTTGAAAATTCATCAACCGGCTGATCAACGCCCGAAAGGTTACCGTAGAGCAGTGGTCAGCAAACTGTTGGGCCGCGGCCCAATTTTGGTATTTCAGCAAATTATATTGGGCCGATACAAGTGTTAGAGACTTAATTATTGCTGCAACAACTAACTTAATTCCCGACTTCAATACAGATGACTGCAAGCAATTTCACAAATCGCACTGATTGATGGAATAGACTATGAAATAGGAATCTTTTGCATTGTGCAACTTACCTATATTTCACATCCACAGGTATCAGTTATCTAGTAATAGTTACTGTGGTATGTTTCACATGTGCTGGGCCTTTAATTATTACTGAAGAGAGAATTTGGGCCATCGTAATAAAAGTTTGCCGACCACTGCCATAGAGCGAGGATGACCAAACCACAGATATTTGTCATCCGGCATGCAGCTTGCAGGAACATTCACTAACATTGACTAAGCCCTTTATTTATGTATTTTCAAATAACATTATTTGAATATGAGTAAACATGTATTTTAAAACGAACAGTGGGTAAAATTTTTGTGTTTATAAAGCAGCTGCAAGGCATATCAAATTTGAAATACAGTGGTACCTCACAGTTCGAACGCTCAATTCACGAGAAATTCAATTCAGAGTACCGAAGGATGCTTCAACGTTCGAACTGCGCGCTTAGCATAAAAAAATGCGCTGCGCTAGCTGCGTACACGCTCATTACACAGATTAAATAACTTTCCATTATTTCTGATTGATAAAATTGATTCGTACCTCAAACAATTCGAGTTTGTAGATTCACGATATCAAAATTTTTCTGTAATTAATCTCAACAGAAGGATATGACTCACTTGATGCAATCATAAATATCCGGTATTTTGCTTATATCGAACTGCTTCTTATTTAATTTGAAATCTCTTTCCAGTTTTGCCCAGCGTTGCAACATCAGGCCCAAAGTTTCATTGTGATATAACTCAGTATCTAACAATGATGAAATTTCATTTTCATTAACTCATTCTTTTAGTGTAGCAAAATATATCAAAACGGAAAAAAGCCAGACATATTTAGCAAATTGCTATAAAGTTATAAGGCACAGGACTTACATTCTTCTTTTGGATTCTGCAATCTTTGCCTGATGTCTCTTGTCAACTCTTTCATCAAAGTATAAATGTGCTCCAACATCTGCTGAGGATTTTCTATAGCTCGAAAAGCAGAGACAATTGAAGCCGCTTTCGTGGGTACCAACTTGTAGAATTCAAGGAAATTGATCGGATTATACAAGGACATAAATGCCAAAGATGCACCAAATGATGTCACAGCAGGTGCGTATACATACTCAGATAACATTATTATATATAACTTACTTCACATTCTTCTGCCAGCTTTTTGTCCCTATTTAGTAAATCTTGAAGCTTTTCTTTAACTCTGTTAACAGAATAACATAAAAATTATTGATGGTGTTGATTTAGTTCAGTAAAATATCATTACAGAGAAATAGTGCTCAGCAATCTCAGTGTAATTTTGAATACAGACGGGTTCCTATTATCAGGACAATGATTTCTGAAATTAACAATCACAAATACAGAACATTGTTTGTCAGCTGGGATTGAAAGTTCTGGGGTTCCAAAAAAAAATAAATCAAAACAAATATACAAGAAAAGATACGAGTAGGGGTTGGAAAAGGGTTGCCATTGAGTTGGATAAACAGTTGACTAAGGTAAGAGATGTTTGATGATAGTTTATCTGTGATCGAGGTTGGTTTAAAAAATTGGGTAGGTTATGAGATATCTCGATATCCCTCAACATTAGTAAATGCAGTACAAAATTTACTTTTTAATCATGAGCAATAATTTATTTAGTTTTTTCATATCTACTAATTCAATTATAGGATTCTTGAAAAGTTTGGTGGCATTAACACAACAGGTAAATTGTGAAACATCATTTTCTAAGCTGAAGTTCAAGTCTTCAGATAGTTTAATACTGTATATGAATTATCAAAGTACTTACGTTTCTAACTACTAAACAATATTTCCCAAGTACAAGGTGCGAAATAACAGTTTGATAATTTTATCTAATCAGTACAATATGAGAATTATTTATTAATTATTTATGGTGCTTGAAATTGCGAAAGTATTTTTTCCGGATTCGTTTCGGAGAATGCCAAGCACTAGCTAAAAATCAGGATTATAACTAAGGTAAAGCAGAGGCATTAAGGCAAAAAGTACATACACTTCTTGTTGCTCTGTGAGATCATCAGTTTGAAGAAGACTGCAGGGTAGAAAGAATGAAGGCAGTAGACATACATGAAGATTACACATAGAAGAGAGGTGAATAAGAAAAATTAATAGGTTAAAATAGATAGCAAGATCAGGAAGAGAATGAAATCAAAGAAAGAGTAGATTTAAGATTGAAATAATACAATTAAAAATAATTACTTTTGTTGACAGTCACTCAGGCTGTCTCCCTCACTGTCCAACAAGCCATTCATATTGGCACTTTTCACCATTTGCACCAGTATAGGAGTAAGCTCACCTTCCAGAGCAAGCAGGCCCTATTAAAGAAAACAACAATAAGGTATTAGCCTTCCTGTTCCTGTGAACAATACCGATATATAGTGCCGTCACTGATATTACAGAATTTTAATGTTTTAATAAGAATCTCAAACATATCATACCTGGGTCATGTTATAGCCAATAAATAAAAAGAGCAGAAAACATAGTTGTAAGACCATACAGAGGGGCAGCAATGCTGAAGTTAAATATCAGTACATCTTTTAATGTAACTGAACTTGGATACTAATGAAATAGTTTTTGGAGCTAATTTTGATCCTCTATTTTTGACGGGACACACACTAAGTTAGTTCAAGGCATACCCAGGCAAGGCCAGGTCGCACTGCTAGTAAACTATAAAAATGTTCAGGGAAATCTAACCGAGCACAGACTTTCCTCATGAATTATTAACTCAACATATCAAATGAGTTCTGAGTCTCAAGATTGATGTTATTGGGACTCGAGAATTGCCAACGACCACTATATGAAAACAGCACAAAGCACTTCAGACATACTCAAATGTCTCAATCTATTGTTGTTACAGATGTGAAAAGCAACAGTGATTCGAACAGATTCACCCATCGGCTAAAAGAACCTCAATTAAAAATTTTATAACAACATAGTCTCATCTCATTAAATAAAATAAACCAAGTCAAAACTGTTCAAGTAATCCCAGTATTTCTTACAAGAAGCATACACTAGTACAAAAATAACAATAATGTTAAGGTTAATTGTACGATAAAATAACGTGAGTTCAGATTTTGTGATTTTTTAGATTCGGTCCATGTCTCATAATCCAGGAAACCGGGGTGCAGAAAATATGCCAGCAGCAGATTGTAAATCAACAACTACATTTGAGAAGTAAGATAACTGTAGACTGGTATTATATTGGAGGCACATTATCAGGGTTCCACTGCATCCATATTATTTCTATATCCAACAGCTTGTATTACCTTTGCGAATGCTGCGGCAGTCATTTGGACTCTTCCTTCATCGGAAGCGTAAATTTTTAAGTCATGCCTGTAAGTGCTGTGTAATCTCAACAATCCACAACCAGGGAAACCAGCATAGTCACCTTCAAAAGAATATTACATCATTTAATAACAATATATTTGAAACTCAGCTATACCAAAACCTTAGAGCAGTAATTAAACATGCACATGAAATGAAAAATCATAGTGCATATAATTAACAGAATTCTCAAATACACACTGCATTCTGATTACCAAATACTGCTAGCAAAATTCAATTCCATTAAGTTATAATAAGATTTGAATTATTTTAGGAAGATTTCAAAAAAAAGCAGGTTATGTTGTTAGCATTCAGGGTATTTTTTGAATCTCTGATATTTGCTAGTGAAAAAGTTAATCAGACACATCATGTAATTAGTGTTTTTTTAAACAAAGGCTAAAGGTACATGTAATAACCAGTCAAACCATTCAATATATAAATATGCAATGAACTGGTTATCCAAATGTCCCAAGAATGAAAAGGTGAAATTATAATTTAGTAAGTAAATTCCATTATTACAAACAAAAATGTATGTGATTTAATCAAATACCAATCAAGTTTCAAGACCATCTAAAACACAGTGAAATTATCCTGGATCAGAATATACACATTCGAAATACTATGGACACTTCAATTAAAGAAGTTAATGTGTTGGCAGAAATTTGATAACACTTTTAAAAGTTGATAAAAGTTATTCCGTGAATTTTGCAGAGAATACCTTCCATTCGCAGCATATACTTGACTGTTAACAAACCAAAACAAATTGTTAGAAACAAACGGTCAAGTCCAGGTTATGGCTGAATCTTGCACAATTCAAGCACATAACATAAATTCACCACACCAATAATAAAATACATAAAACAGACAATCTCCTATATAAATAGTTTTGTATATGAGCGTTTTCAAAAATATGAAATGTTCACCCATGCAGTTCAGTGAGATTAAGTAAACTACATATTCATAATATAAAACAATTATTTAGGGCATTTTCATGTATCCCAAGATCATAATCTAAGAAAAATTCAATACTATGTTTAAAGGTATTTAAAAAATCCTGGATCCCCAAGTCACCGAGGACTGCACTTCAGCAAATAAATTGTGCTATTTGTTCCATGGCTCTCCTGGACTGTTCTGTGACTACTGATGGATTGCATGCCTTCTTGATTAAAAACCTTCGGTATAGCATTTGAAGAACCAGATTGTACAATGAAGCAGAATGATACAAACATATCAAAGAAAAAAGCATTCCTAACAAGCGTTGGATTCAAATGCCAAAACTCAAAGCATACCGAAAATTTTTTTTTACCTTCAAGACGTCCACGAACTAGATAGGAATAATCAAGAGAGAGATGAATAGAATGATACAAAGACAAGTGAATGTGTATGATAGAAAAGAATACACCGCCTACTGTATAAAATAGTTGAAATTTCTTTATTGTTGAATCAGAAAGAGTCAAGAGCAATTTAAGAACAAAACAGCCTAATGAAGAAGATTCATTACCATGATTCGTTGCCTCCCAAAATAATGTGGGGAATAATGAAGCGTAATAGAAGGATTGTTAAAAAATATGATGAAAGAAATATTCGATTAACTGAATGCGATGTAATTCATGTTATATAGACAAAAAATATTTGATTCCCTAGCAGTAAAAATAATAACTGCACTTCTTGAAAACTATATCTTAATGTTGTTCACAGTTAATTGCATAGCATTTAAGATCAAAGGATAAGTTCACAAGGGCAGGGGCTAATTGTGACATTGTTACTGTGTACACCACTATGCTAACTGCAGAAGAATGCTAATAGGAAAAAGTTGGTGCAGGAAAATAAGATGTAGAAAACTTTGCTGAGATCCTTAATAGCAACCGGCTGAATTCACCCATTATGCAGATAGATTTTGTATTATGGCAACCTTTCATTGAAAAAACAGTTTTCTTTCTAGCAAGCTTTCCAATCTTAGTACAGTACACCCTCTCTAGGTCGAACTGTTTGGGGCTTTCGAGCCTTATGACTCACGTAAATGTGAGATTGCTGTAGTATATACATTGGATCCTCATAGTACGAGCGACTTATAAGGGGAGAAACTCGCTATACGAGCCGCCATTTGTGAANAAAGATTGGTTGATGTTTGGCGGCTTTAAAACTTGAAATATACAGACTACTTAGAGACATAATACTGACCATCTTCAGAACTCGATGAAATAGCCTTACCAGTGGAAACGTACTTGAACTGGACTTTACGGTTGATTCCAGAAAAATGACCGTACCTGCAATTATGAAGTAGTTTAGCACAGCTAATTTAGGTATCATTGAAAATAGTCACTTCCCATTCCCAGTTAAGTGAACACTCAAAGTAGAACCACAACAAAGCAAGCATAAAAATACATACATTTCCAAAACCGTTTTCAACTGGTCCAATTTCTGTGGTTTTTCGCAGAGACGCTCGCTCGGATCCGCTATGAGAAATCTCGCTACATCGAGCACTTCTTGCAGCTGCTTTGGCCTTTTGAGCTTCAGCCTGCCAGTTATGTGACCATTATACTTCTCGAAGAGATCAAAAAATCTAGATGAATTAACATGAAATAAATACACTGTGATAAGAACATATCTAAGGAAATGTAACATTATTTTTTTGACAAAATCTTAACACAAAACACTGTTGATGTAAAGCAGACCAATGCCAAGTAGGTATTAGGAATTTTAACATAGATGAAAACACTAATCTAACTAAATATAAAATTTGCAACTGTAAATTCAGTAAACGTTTTGCTTTTTTTGATATAACTAATATGTTTTCTACTTTATGTTCGCTCGATAATCACCGAATTTTACTTCGCTACTATTGTACTCTACATCACCCTTCAAAACAATATTGTATTTATCAACCAGTCGAAGCAGTGGAAATAATGACTGCACTTCTTGTAGTTTGTATACACCACCCAGCATGGGGTTAAATTGCAATGTTACTGCATACTGCACTATTTTTAACTTTACTGAAATAGAAGGCAAATATCACAAGCGGAAGCACTGCATGCCAACATTTGGCACAGGTGAAGATTTCAAAAATTGGCTAACAATATATTATAATATATCGCTAATACCGAGTTTAACTACTCATCTGCTTATTCATCTGCTTAATTACCTAGTGTCACTTAGTTGAACATTACATTTACATGGATCCAAAAGCAAATAATAATACGATGCAATGCAAATTATGATGTAATATGTTATATCAATGTAGTATACGAAGCAAGGTTCGTAAGATGTGTTGCTGAGAAAGTGAAGCCTCCCAAATGATTTTATCCACTAGGTCGTAGTTTCATATGTAGTGAAAAATTCCATTGTTCGGGGCATTTATTTTCTTATGACTGTATATCTTCACACTGTCCGACTGAGAAATTTTCTTTGCGGAAAATAGCAGGTCTTACAATGAACATACTTTTTATGCTGGACTTCCATTTTCAATTTTTGCTTCGGAGTTCTGTCACCATGTCGAATCACGGCTATAACGCATCGCAGTTCCATCCTATTTCATAAATGCAATCTTCTTTAGATTAAAAACAAGCATACAAAATGCACTAATAAAGATAACTCACATAGTACCAGAGGTGGTAGGCACAATAGGAATATCCTCATCTGTCGGTATGGACCATGGTATGTGAAACTGAGGAGCGAGATTATGAATGATGATATTTCTGATAGAAATTTTAATTCGGTCATAATATATAGTAACTAACGTACTCAAAAATGCTCAAGCGTAGCATGTAAATAGACAGTTAGATAATTTTGTAATTCTGTTCTTAAATACAGATTTTGTAATTTCAAATTCAAAAATTGGTATTTTCACAACTAATGTCTGTACTAGTATTTTCATAGTGTACAACTATCCATTGCATGATATGATGAATTTTCACCAGTAGAAGTACGGACTTACACACGGTAATATACAGATATTTTTCAAAATTGGCTTATGAAGATAAAGAACTTGAACTATAACTAATAACTAACCCATTAGTAAAAGTTAATACTTTCTATGATAGCGAGGTATTTAGACTTACCCTAAAANATGAAGATAAAGAACTTGAACTATAACTAATAGCTGACCCATTAGTAGAAGTTAATACTGTCTATGATAGCGAGGTAGTAGACTTACCCTAAAACCTTTGCACAATCGTCGTAATACTTTTTTGAATTTTTGACAAAGCTGAAGCCATTGACATCGCAGACGTAAGATTTTCCTTGCGCTCGCAAGAAATCGAAACCGCAAACATTTTGCTACATCGAAAATAGAGAATATTAAATTCAGCTGCAACAGTTAATACAAAGATTTATTCTAGAGTTGGACGAAATAGTACTGCAATAACCTACAATTAATAGTCTACACACATTGCTTATTATGCAGTCGCCAATTAATCTACGATGAAGTTCCACAAGACATACGCTGGGCGCAGGGATTTTCGTTCAGAGTATATATATAGTTAAAATAATTATGTATATCATTCAATGACATGGCTTTTCTTCTGCTCTGCAAACCTGAAAAATTTAATGTATAGTAAAAAACCTTTCACCCTCATTATTTAGATTGAAATTACTATACATTGGCGGCTGCCATAGGCCAAAATCACTACTAATTACATTAACTGACAAAGCATAGGTTGGAATATCGATTTCAAAAGCCATTCTAGTAAAAAATTTTATTCTTTACGATACTGATTTTGATGAATAACTGCTGCTGTAAAGACCTAAAATGTTCAACTGGAGCAAAGCGTATATTATTGGTAACTGCATGTGCGTTCCGTTACATGATAAGTGATTATCATTCCTTACTCTTTCTTGCCTGTTCAACATACGAATAACTTCATCATGGATTTAGTGATTTATTACGGAAAGTCAATTTATGGTGGAAACCCGACTGCAGTTAAACATTTCCTACTACTAAGATGCCCAATGCATATTGCTCCATAGTAAGTGTAAGGAAGGGTCTGAACAGCACTATGTGACATATTATATTCGTTGTTCCATATGTATAGCAAATGACATGATATGTACTTAGATTTATTCTTACAATATATAATTGAACGCTACACAACCCGGTTCTGTCGCTCACATAGGATTTATCGGACTAGGCATTACAGTGTTAAATAACTTAAAAAACTATTGGAACTAAGTTCACTAGCCATGTAAGCACAACAAATTTCTCCATGAACAGCAACAAACCTTGAAAGCAAGACAGACTTTTCTCGCTATTAATTTTTCCTTGGCTGACAAGATGACAGGGAATCGTACTTCCTTTCCTTCCTTGTCTCGTTCAACTTTCCCGTCGAGAGCTGGAGATTTCCTGGCTTCTGCATGAGCATATTCTGGTCCGATGGTATAAACCTATTCATTTCCATTTAGAATTACTGTACATAAAATTCACAATTCTTAGAAGACTATTTTCAAGCTGAAAATTGGCTTAAGTGACCTAGGTACTTTTTAGACAGGTAACAATTTTTCCAGGATGTTTAGGAAGAGAACCTTGTTCTATTAGTACTATGGTTTAGAAACAGGAGACTCTGATTTTATTTTGTCCCAGCAAACCCCGGGTTCATGTCTGTATACACACCAACTGTTTAATCAAGAGCTGCCAAATTTAGTACAATATCGTCCATGGGATAAGATATGCATGGCTTTCAAAGAAGTTTACATGGAGATCTTTGTTTGTATATGAAACACGTCCCATGTTTGTATTTGGTGATATACTACCAGTATGTAGACCTCACGAATCACAATAACATAATAAAAAGGTGAATACAATTTTCTTTTAAAAAAGTCAGTATTACAATAGGTAAAGATTAATTTTTCTTTCTCAAGGGTCAATGGTGCAAAAGGTTTAGGGACCCTTGTTACAGGCAGATAATATTTGTACCTTCTCTCATACTAAGAAAAATCTACCTAATTATACATCGCTATAGAAACCAGCATCATAGAGTCACATGCACTATCTGTACGGCATTCAGGGAGCATGTGAAGTTACCGGGCTCACAATTTGCATAGTGAAATGCATTTGACTATCTTTGCGTGACTGAAATTCCTTAATATCATATTCCAAACCTTAACATCGGTTCCATCTGTTTGCATAAACTCTTCATATACGTATGATCCTTGTTTCCTGACCAAACTTTGGGTGGAATATTGACTGCTACGGTTACCGATCTGCAATAATGTTATACCGGTAATTAGCGATCTTACGACAAACAAAAAGATTCAATATAGAATCATAACCAAAACAAGAGACGAAATAAATACCTTTCTGAACAGCTTTTGACATCCACCACCTGCCGATGAAGGATAATATATATGAATATTGTGATCTTCTGCATTAACTGGTTTTTCAACAAACGGTTTATGGAATATTTCTTCCCCGACAACAATGTGGTCTTCATATTCTTCAAAGTTGCATTCTGCCATGAAAAATAAATAATTAATAATGCTAATGGGTTAGAGATAGAGGTACACCACCGCCTTGCACCCCTAGTTACAGCACCATGTCATAGTATCTGTGTTGCCAGACCAATCCGGCTGACATAATTTTAATTCAATAACACCCCGAGTTATTAATTATGCTTCTTCGGTATATCGGTAAATAATTATTCAAAATATGTTGGTAAAAATTATACGGCAAGGGTGAGAATAGAGCAAAAGCAGGAGAATAGGGACCGAGAACAGAAGCGTTTCCACTAAAGAAGAGCTTCAATATCCGCGGAATTCAACGAGTCCAGTGACAAGCACAACACTAAACACTACATAGCCCCTTCAGCTAGTTTGGTGACAAAGGAAAGGTAATTGATCGTAATTTTGTCTGGATTAATAGGTGCTACACTATCCTTTATCAAAAAATTGATGTACCTGTACCGGTAACTGACTAACAGTACATATATTTATTTAAAACTGAATTAAACAAGAACTATGCGGAGACATGAATGAATACAAACCATCGTCAACTTCCCGATTGCAAATGGTATTCCTCGGCATCTCAATTCCATTCTCACGAAGAATACGATAGACAGAACGTCGATCTTGGATGTCAAATTGCGTATTCAGATCATTTATTAGGAAAGGTTTACGTAATTTTGCATATTCGGTGGCTTTTCTTAATGGGAATCCTGAAAAAAAGATCATCTTTTTGACACTGTGTAACACTTAAGACAGAGGTGTCCAAGATAGTGTCCTTTTTACAAAGAGGGCCATATTTGATAAAGTGAAGATGACTGCGAGCCAATAGTTGCTTTTGTTTTTTAACTACAAAAGTTGCATGCAAAATATACACTGCTATAGAACAATATACAAATAAATAAAAATTCATTGTCACCATTATCTTTATTTTTCAAATGATAATGTTATTCTTTATGCTGTATAGACTCACTGTGCTGTACCTTATGTACTGTAATAACGGCAAGGACACGACATGACAGGTACTGCAGACAATGGCTGCAGCTCGCTTTATTGCCCAAAACATTTATATCTGTAGAGATTTTTCTTTATTTATTCTGTTTCACAGTGCTAGCGGGCCACATTTCATTACATTTTCAGAATTTGCCGCGGGCCAATAAAAAATGGTGTGCGGGCCGCACTTTGGACATCCCTGACTTATGACGATAGATTATCAGGTTGACTTGTTTAATGTAAGGTGAAGTCTTTATTTTAACACATAGTGGGTGATAATCATATGAATCCTGAAAGTTACTATTATCATAAATGCATTATTTCTTTGGGAAAAGATATTTTGATATCACTGACATTATCATCCAAATGCAACACAAGTAAGAGGTAGACATATCAAAAGAGCAAAAGAATTAAGGGACACAAACACTGTCAAGATCACCGTACGTTCAATTCTTACAAAAGTTTTAAGTACACAAAATTCAAACTCACCAGCAGAATGAAACGAAATTAAGCAATCGCACTCAGGCCATTCTTCAACAGGATTATTCAAAACGACATCTTGCAAGAAGACTTCGATGCTCAGATACTCAAACATTGCCAGTCTGTTGAGAATTTCTTTCATAGGCTTTGACTTTATTTTTTTGTCCATGGCACATATTCCAACGACAATGGTTTTACGTTCCTCCTGCAACAGATGGTCATCCTCATAACTACTGATTGTATTATGTAATTTTTCATCTTGAGCTTGGAATAAATAAGCCTTTCAAATCGTTTGACACGAGAGATGGCAGAGATTTACACTGGGAATAGGGTTAGATTACACTGGTTGGTTTTGTTTAAATGTCCTAGGAAATAATATATGTTTCTTATGTATTTTTACATGCTGAGTCCAAAATGCTCCCCAAACTCTTCTATCACCCATGGTTTTCTTGTTCCAGCATACATGCCCCTATCAATAATAATAAAACACAAGAATGGCCAATATTCAGAACCGAATAATTTGCCCTGAAATAGCCGATATCGATTATTTAGTTTTATGGCTGATCACCAAATTACACCGATATTAATCAAAAACGAACCCCAAGGCCCCAAGTAGGACCCCTATTTGAAAAAAAGTAGCCTATAGCACATTCGTGCCTGAAACCGATACCCGTGCAAGTTTTCAGAGCCACTAGTCAAGAACCCTTGGAGTTATGGGCGAACGAACATCCACACACACACACACACACACACATCACACTGAGCCACATACTGTGAGTGTGTAGTCCTCTTCTGACATTGAAGCTTCATAGAAAATTTCTTTATTAAACGGAGGACCCGGTGACGTTGGTAAATTCATCTTCTCCATACAAACGGGATTTCTTGCTGATGCATTATCACATACAGGTCCTATGTAAAACTTTGGTTTTTCGCTTTCCTCTACATTCATGATAAGTGAATGAGAAAAATTAACTGGCTCAATTCTTCAGTGTTTTCACAACCAGACTAAGAACATAATTCAGACCGTCTAATGGCACTGTAAATGTATAGAGAAAAAATAGTTAAATTTGCGTTACGGCTAATGATATATTGTCACAAAGTTCACCAGTGATGCATCCTATATATCATAGAGTTTGCAATTTATGAAGATAACATATCTCACCAAACCTTACATAACCTGTCCTAATCTGCCCTAACTCATCCGGTTTTTCAGTATGTCGGTTGTCTCTACTGCGGGCTGTACTGCCATTTATCAAAACGTTTGTTCCTTTACAGTGGCTTAACCAAGGCAGATACAGGTCGCAAAGGTTATTTGACCTCTTACGCACTTGAAACATCGGAATATTCTTATAAAACAATACACTGAATTTTCTCTTATACTTGAAGGAGCCCATAACATACATTGATCGCTCTCAAGAACGGTAGCTAATACTTCGAACTGTTGCCAATAAACAAGAAATCAATTACTCACTATATTTGTTCTCTACGCTTTAGATAAACCATTATCTAAATTAATACCTTAGTAACTATAAAACTATAAACAAGTTGCGGCATTACTTGCACGAGTGGAGACACAACCAACCCGACTTCTTGTTCTCAAGTTCAAAGTTCAATTCAACCTTCTACAAGAGTTAAGAGCGTTAAGCCATGATTTGGCGACAGTACGGCGACAACGTGTTTGACAGTTTGACGACCTGATAGATAGTCGTTAGCATTTGGCGACAATTTATATCAACGACAATAAAATATGCCGAAGTAAACCTACCGTACTTTAATCTGTTATGCTTGCGAAATAGCGTTTCAACATTACCCTGTATTGAAGATGGCATATAAAGCAAACAGTCATACCATTTAACAACATTATTCAAACATATCTAGGCTCGTCAAATTAACACAGCATGTGATAACGTTCAAATCTAGACTATCATGCTGCGTTTCTTACATGAAATAATCAAAATGATGATCAAGGGCGATAAACTTCCCGCCCACTGGCCAGTCAATTCGCAGCACAGCCGGAAGATCCTCTTCGCTACATACTACTTTGTACATTTCTCGCTATACAAATAAATCTCCCTTATACACAATGATAAGGATAATCCTGAGTACGCAAATCCAGACTGTTGGCTGATTTTCAATTACAACAACTCGTATTATTCCGCAGATAAACGCAATGCATATAATGTTACACTATCAATAGCACTCCACATACTTTGAATCAGTTTTATTTAACGTTTTACTGCCTTTTTCTTTGCTATATAAAAATAAGTTTGCTATAATATACTGCTGTATTACATAGAATTAGCCCCTCCAGGATGACACATACACACTTTTGGTTTCCCGTTTCTTATACCACAGGTCTTTTTTTCAACCATAGTAATACATCTCTCATTTGATACAATCCAGTATTTTGCCTCTGTTAGTTTGTAACGATAATTTATTGAAAATGAAACAACTATTTTACCACATAAAAGAATGCAATCGAAGATCACAATTATTGCAAAAATCACACAGATATCGAAATCAACCAAACGGCAGACGTCACCAAGCGGATACCACGGTGGGGGGATAGCAAAAGATATGATCGAAATGTCGCATGAGCACTATTTGCAAGCAAAACCACAACCGCATAATACTATGTCATCCCCTAAAAATGCTACTTGCTAACGGGAAAGTAATAAAAAACACTCAAAAACAATCACAGTGCCAATATGAAAAAAACTGAACGAGTTTCATGGAAATTGCAAAGGCTGAATAATTAATTGCTAAAGATGAAGTAGAAATGTTACTGTACTTTATCGAACGTATAACAAGAAGCAAATCATGTAATGCTACCGAGAATACTGGACCTTGGCGAACAACGATTTTATGCAAGCCATTGTGAACAACACAGCATATAATAGGATGCTTTGAGGAAAAATAGGATGAGACAGTATTTACGATATGCATTTTTAAACTCGAAAGTTTATAATAGTTCATCAACCATCACATAAAGGAATCAAACAAAGATACATAACATCTGATTTACGAAGGGTTTCTTGCAACATTAATTCCTATGTTTGGAAATGCAGACAAAAGGTATGATTGGTACTAAATCTCAAAATCTTCACAACATGCACACATAAGACAGAATATCAGACTATGCCGAAGCAGACGTACATGCTGTGTGAAATATTTGTGCAAAGAATTTCTTGTATAGCAGCTAGAAAACGAAACTAATAATACCGGAAGTGTGACCTGCTATTTGAGCAGTGTATAATTTTAGTCTTTTCTTTTGCATGGAATATAATTGGTACAATAGAGATGCATTTCCGTATAATAATCTATTAATATCCCTTTTTTAAATTGCCACCTTGCCAATGTTTGAATTATTTAAACCTGGAGATCATGGATATATGAATAACTAAGTTCTCAGAACCACTTCGACAAAATATCTCTATCACATTGACCAGCAAGCATAACAAATATACTAATGCATGGAGAACACAACGAAAGTTACAGCATATTGTACCAATGGCCGTGGTAATACCTGTACTGATGAGCAGTATTATACTGAAAACATAGAGGAACAAAAACACCAAGTCACTGACAAGATGCAACTAAACTTCACCAGCTCAATACTCTACACAGACAAGTAAAACAATAAACACCTTCACCGCTCCCACACAAATTAATATGATTATGAAAAGGAACTACATCAGAAAATAACACCTCAGGTGTCAATGTCATCGGCAAAATCATGCACTGAATTCATTGGCAACAGATAGATAGATAAACTAATAAACGGAGAGAGGGCAATGCAAAAATAGAAACATTGCTTGAAATTGGACAGTAGAAACAGAACTTATTAAAGGAACGGCAAAAATCTATTTCCCGTTGAGCTCAATTGAATAAACTGGAATATATACTATTGGAAATGAAAGGGTGGGAGTCATGTTTAAATATATCATGCTCCTTTGAAAGAGGTTAACACTGTGCCATTTGTTTACTCTAAGGAAAAAATACTACACCTAATACTCGCTTGAACTATTGTCATTGCAATGAAACACAATGATTTAAAAACAAATTCCGATCCACGCTAGAAAATGCGCTTTTCAAATCCAAAATATAAAAGTAAAGCAGGTTTGTGTAAAATTTAAACACTTCTGGGTATCGACCAATAAATATGAAAAAGCAACGGGAAATAGAATTTCATAGTCATGACAACTCCAATCTCACATAACAACTCTACGGTGAATATGAGTTTAATTTTTAGCTGAAAACAATACACACTACTGTGTACTTGGCATTATCTGCACAACAATACTTATTATTAAAGCTTATATACAGGAATTTTATATCACTAACATGAATGAACCCTGTTATACTAAGAAAGCCAATGGAAAATCAGAGTTTGTTTGACTACTTGACCCATCTTATTGGAATGTAACACCACTGTTAAGCGAGAACTAGGTGTGTTTCAAATGATTGCTATTAAAATAAGTACAGATGATGTACCAGTCATACCTAGGAAAAGACAACGAGAAGGCAAAGCAAGCCCACTTGTCCTACATAAAGAAAAATAATTCTCAGCACATTTTGAATTCAAGCATTAGCAATCAATAAACTCCACAGTATAGGCCGATAGCATGGATGATACGTTCTAAAAACCCGACCAGCAGGGATAAGAATAAGTTAAAATATGAGCACGGATGAAAGGTGAAAGGTCATCACACTAGAGTGCATGATGTTGTTGTGTATTATAGAAGCAAATAACAAATTGCTGAAAAAATAGACCGCTCCTAGATACAAAATGGCATGAGTATTGAGAAGGAACAACAAAATACAGTAATTGAGTATATCTCAGAATACTGTTGTTTACATTACAGAACACAGAAGCAACCAAGTGATTGTAATGCTACACTGATGGTACCAGTGGGCAACAATGACTTCTTGCTTCATGCCAATAAGAACAAGTAATGTCGTCACTGAACAGAACACAGAGAGGTTCCAACATCTTCTTCGCCATCCATTCCCACCGGTTCTGAACTTAAATTCATTGCAACCTGATGAAACAAATAAGCATTTAATATGTTGACAAAAATACAAGTTCTCACTATTGGAAGGAACATCATAAGGACAATTTTGATCGCCTTGAATAGCAGGGTATCCTATTATTTTAGTAGAATATCTTTCAAATTTCTTATAGAATTTCTATATCTCTGATACATATTCGTTTTTATGTGTAAGCAAACTAATGATGTAGTATATAAAAGTATGTGTAGTATATAAGAGTATATAAAACATGTCAACTGATAAATTATAGCTGTGTGGCTCACATAAGGTTGACATAAAAGACTTAAATTGATCTATGTTTTTACGGAACTAATCTGAAAACAATATAGCAAAGTAACCTAGATTTGAGCTTTGATAGATAATGTTGAACAAAATCTACTGACTGCCAATGTTGGTATTTTATCGTATACAACTTTAGCTATAAAACAACAATTTATTTCAACTATTTCAGAATAACCACCATGATCAAGTTTAACTTCAGATTCAGACTTTAATTCCAAGGATTTTAACCTGCATTGCCTGCACTACTACAGGCTGTCTGTTGGTATCCTAACATCATGGGGTGTTGGTAAACTAGCTGTCAGTATAATTGCAGAAAAATTAGCTGGTTACCTTATACAAATAATGAGATTGATAGCAAACAAACTTCTCAGCACGATTCGTGTTCGGTAAAGATACAGATCTGACACATGTGTTGGATGCGGTGGAAGCAGGCATTGTGAACTCAACTTCACACCAGTTGTATTGACTGTCCAGGCCACCTTTATACCCATCACCCGGACTCTCTTCAGATTTCGTACTCAAGCGAAGAAGGTCCTGGTCGGAAGGGAGTTCGGCTCGACACGAGAAAACTCTCGGTGTGTTTTGAACTGACAAATAAACCAAGTCAATATTGTGAGAGAGAAATTTTCAACACTAGACTGGAATTTCCTAAGCATTACAGTAGTTAACAACAAACATAAAAATGATGGATGCAAAAGGATTGCACTCCGCTAAGAGGTCTCAATTTCTTATATAGCTTTAACATACTAAACTCTTAGAAGCAAACTAGAATACCTGCATTCTTTTCTGGAAGTCTGGGCATTCTCCAAACGATAGCTTTGTAAGCACGTTCATACTTTGCCACACCAACCGAAGACTCCATTGTCACACCGGCTTCGGAAGAAGGTCGGCGCCGCTGCTTAGCGGCACGTTTCGCCCGAACTGAATGGTTTCGGAATCGGCCATCGACCCGGAAAAAACCTGACCATTCGTCGGGGACCGGAAATCGAATCATAACGTCTTCGCAGGGGATCTGAAAACGATAAAATATGTTTAACTTATTGTTCTTTGTAAATACTGCTGATCGATAGAACCTTTACGAAAAGTTCTCAAAGGTATATATCCATATTCTTGATTTAGATGCTAGAGGGGAATCCGAAGTAGGATCTCATTCTCTTCAGACTTAGATGGACTTTTTTTATTCGCGTAGTATTCTGGAATGCATGCGTGTCAAAGTCCATTAAGAGAGGAAGACATTGTTTCAAGATGAAAAAACTTTTATACTTCTGAAATTTGCCCCTCTCTACGCCCAATTAGGTTAACAAAGTTGCCATATTTGTATCGATACGGCTGAAAGCTCAAAGTTCAAAGCAGGACTGACGATCAAACGTGAAGATATTTTGAAATATTTCTATAAATTGCATTTCCTAATCAATTTAGTTCACTACGTGAAGCACAATATTAGGAAAACACAAAATCATCGAAAATTTCTGTTTCTGCTTCCTGTCAAAATCAACTTGTCATTTTTTTTTCTTTTTTAGGGATTACAGTGTAAAATTATTTCACCTGTGTCAGAGGATCTTTATTCGCGCTATGCTTGCTGCTCATTCGGATCACACATCTCAGTTCTATTCTGGCACCTTTCACACTGCAGGACGCCTTGACGGTTACAGGAAGCTCTTGCTCGACATACGAAGAAGCGTACCTTAGATGTCATTTAATGTAATACAGGATTACCAAACAAATTGTGGTTTTTGCCATCTACGTTCATTAAACTTTCGAACAGAAACAAATTTTCATTAGTGGAAACTATGAAGTAGAGTGTTGTTGCTAATTACAGCTCCAGGAGCTATTACCTTACAATACTCTTTGAAAGTGATTTCTCAGTACCTTATGAATCACAATCGAAGCCATGTTATTTTACTCCAATCTCACAGAACATTTTTACAAGCTCCGGTTGTTGTGCAACAAGTTGTGTTTTTACAGGAAGCATGACTTTTTAATATGAGAGCCTCCTTTTTATTTATATTTTTCATCATACAATAATTCTACTTAACCTTAACGGTTGAATATAAAATCATGTAACAAATGTAAGCACCTCATGAGCTCGAATTTACAGGCATCAGGGGGATAGAACGTACACACACCAGCATGCTCATCATCCTTCTTTTCATAGCTGTCGTAAGTGCAACACTCGTGAAGCTGTGGATCAGATATATCGATCCATCCACCCATGCTTGTTGGCATAATATCTTCTCGTCTTACAACCTCTCTTCCTTCGAGCTGCAAGAAATTGATTAATGATGTGTTTTGCAAGGTCAGTGTAACTACGGAAATTTGTGTAAACATCAAACTCGGGATTCCATTGTACTACTCACAGGGTTTCATTAGGTGAAATATGAGGCTTGAATATTTTAACACCAAAGTTTTACATGTACAAAGGTAAAAAATATAATACAAATCTTTTATACACCTCGATGTCAATAATTGCTAATATGACAAAAATTCAGAGGTATGGGGATTACTTCAAGGGAGTAGTGCGTATGAGTACCAGTATTTAATAACATAAACGTTCACAATTACTGGCCTCAGGCTGTGGCGAGCGCATATTAAGACAATGGGATGGGCTACAAATCACAGAATCAGATTCAATGTACTACTCCTAGTAAAAACAATAACAGGAGGCAATATAGTCCTAGCTCGAGGCATTAAAACAGTGGCCTGACAGAGGAATTACACGCCACATGAATAAACATTATGCAAGACTTGTAAAAGATAAAACCATAAATAATTGATTATGCTGAATACGGCAGATTTAAATTCCAAGGAAACAAAAAGTGCTCGCTTTCGAAGTTCTTATATGACACGCAACGTGACAGAAAAATTCAAAGATACATTAATCGTCCAATTGGCACAATTACCTTCTTATCATTCAAAGTTATTTTTGCCATCGGATCACCCGACAGGAAAGAAGTGACATTAATGTGGACCCTTAATTTGCATGCTTCTAAGACTGCCGATTCCGAAACAATTGCCTGGAAAACAAATGTGATTTTATTTCGTATTGAATAAGGCAAGAAAAATAAACTTGCTGATATTAAATATAATTCACCTGAAGTTCATCACAGACATCAATCAATAGTTCATCTCTCGAGTGGTACTTAACTGATGTAACGTGTTGCTCGGTTTCTTTCGATTTAGGTGGCCGTTTGTGTACTTGGAACGCTGCGTCACGGGAAGCTTTACAAAATGAAAGCATGTCGTGGTGTGTCAAGAAACCAAGTTTAACACTTTGCTTGCCTCGGCACGCGTGCTGTCCAAATGAATAAACCAATTGTGTTATTTGTTGAATTGCTAATTAGATGAAATAAAGAATAAAGTGACCATCTCTTGGAATGGCGCTTTGCGTTGATGAAGTGTAAAACAGATGTGGTTAAACAATCTACTATGCTAAGAATGTAGTACCTTAAATCCCATTGCATTCCGACTTAGGCTTCTTCTTGGACTAAAAATCTGTTTTTCTTTGTAATTAACCATCATGAGTTTCACAGCATGGAGCTTTCCCTAGAATCATGACAAGCAGGTATTACAAAAACTTTAAACAGGATGATTTTTTAAATAGAACATGTCAAACAGAAATCGCTGACCTAATTCAACCACAATTCTAGTTCAAAAATCATAGATCGAAACATATTGTATATGTACTGTTTATGTCAACTGAACAATTACCTGTACATATGATGCTGCCCTAAGTAAGATGCAGTTTACATATGGATATATATATATACATTACATACATAGCAAACATGATTCATTTGAATACTGTAATCCAGATGAAATGATATTGTAAAGCAAGATATAAACTGGCACATAACAGAGACGTAATGATGCATAGAAATCTGTCATCTGTCGTACTCAATTTTTTCCAAATTTTTAGCTGCTTACATGCATAAACAAGCCTTTCAGCATTCAGATTAAGCCATTGAGTTTATTGGTGGGAATGACATAGATTCAAATTGACCGAGCTCATAAATCACTAACCCAATTTGATATTCAGCTTGGTCTCCTTATTGGTGGCATCAATATTTATATAAGCCATTTCACTGAGTTACCAGTAAGAATAATCTAATTTCATATCGCATGAATGTGATTAAGGACCAGGATTGATCTGGAAGCTAATTAAGTATAGATTTTGAAGGTAGTCTCAGAGGAGTTAAAATGTTTCACTGTCATCCATTAATTACGGTTGACATAAGGTATGAAATGGACGGTAAATAGGTGACAGTGAACTACAAAATAGAATGCTCATGCTACACTACAACATGTGCTGAATTGGACATACCCTAAATCATTAATGAAAAACCCAATGAAATGCTATGCCTGAAAAATTTAAGCCCCAGTTTGTTCTACTACTCAATTATTGACTCAATAATTCAAAAGAAAACCCAGTGTTTCGAAAACTTCTTACCAAGACTTGACCTTCATCCGAATACCGGGCTTGCAGTTGTGATTTTGATACCTGCATTCGATGGCTCGCTAAGCAAAGTGAATCGAATGGCTCTTTCACTTTGGAGGTATAGAACATTTGGACCTGCGGTTTATCGATCTGTAGGATGAAAAAAACTCAATTATTCAGGTGAGTAAAAATTTATTGTCCCAAGCAGATTTCTATATTTATGAGTATTGATTATCCAGTGATCGATTATTAATTAAACATACAGACTCCCAGATCGGATGGCAATATTCCATAATTCTAAAGCTAAAAAAATAATGCAAAAGGGAAAAACAGATGGACTGAACTATCTGTGACAAATAAAGTGAATATGATTGATAGGGAATAGATAGAAGATAGAAAAATTCTAAAATCTATCAGAATTCAATGAAACACGCGAAAAATGTTACATACCTGATCACAATTAAGCTTGATATGTATAGGCACCCATTTTCTATTGCTCATTGCTCTTTTTTCTCTTGGAAAACGCATCAACACTTCCCAAGCAGTTTTCGTCTCGATAATCTCGACTTCAGGAAGAGCGAGTCTTCTCTGCTCTTGAATTCCGTTGGGGCTTTCGACAGAAGTCGCCTTTTTTAGTGCAGTGAGAGGGTCATCCGGCGTCGCGGGTAACACTTTGTTTGTCTCCAGTTGCTCCACACAATGTTCGTTTGGCGGGACTAGGTCTATCACTGGCGAGGAGGTAGCAGGAACTTGCGCATTGGTATTAGTGTTGCATTGTATAGTATCGTTAGTTTGAACTTGTTCAAATATCAGAGTAATGTCTTGCATTTCGTGTTCCGAGTTTTCCACCTGTTCGTTCACAATATTTTCGACACATTTTTCATCGTAAGACTCTAGAAACGTTGGAGTTTCTGCAGAGCTTTTGATGGTTTCACCCGGATTTTCATTAGGTTCTGCCCATTGAAACAGATCATTTTCATTCTGTGCAGTTGAAACGAAGGGATCGGAAGATGCTTCATCACAAAAGGAAAGAACATGATCTGTTTTAGTGAAGGTAGATGCTGCATTCGAAACTATGATGAAATCATTTTTAACCGAGTTGGCGCTCGGTGTTCCCGTTCTAGATGACGAAAGCGATTTTACACTGGCATCAGAAGCGCTGTCCCAGTCTAACTTTTTAACAACTGTTGGCACAGGATGGCAGACCTTGTTTGCAGTCAAGCCGGATCTTTTAGATCTGCTGGAACATCTTGAAGGGGGAGGAGGTAAACGTATCAGAGAACTCGACAAAGAAGGACTTCTAAGAACAGCAGAATGAACGGGTGTGGATTGTTTGGAAGAAACAGACGTCACCTCGGCACGAGTGACATTCGGAGCATTGAAAATAACTTTGTCAAATGGAGAATCCGCCGCTGCACTATGAAGTATGGTACTTTCAGAACTGCTCGTAGTTGTGCTCCAAAACGGATTGGTGGAAATGCTGTTCTTGTTGTGGTTGTCAGACAAGTCAGCTGGAGTATTGGCTCGGCTTGACCCGGAAGAATGGAATGCGGTTGCAAAGTTTGCATCTTGCGTCGCTGGCATAGAGGACTCAAAAAGATTAGTTTCCTCTTCCAGTATAGCTTCATTGTCGATTCCCGCCGGTCCGACGTGGTATTTAACTTCATCGTCAGCAGGAGCTTCTTCAGATACACCAACTCCAACGGAATCATTGTCTTCTTCGTCTCTCGCTGAAGCTTTCGGTCTCCTACGCTTGAGACTATCACCCTGTTGGGAAAATTGATGGTGTACTATTTACTCCGTCTGTGTATTACAAATATATATTCCTACCTTACCTACAACTAAAATTAGAAGTCTGGTGTAGAATTTGAATCAATTTGAATAAAGAGTTAAATAATCACAGGAATTTACCATGGCAGTCAAGTCAAAGATGGTTTCTGCATCGTCACTTTCATTATTTTCCTGACTGCCCATGCTTGCAGCAGCGCTGGCACGATCGTCAGAGAAGTCGACGAGATTGTTCTGCGATCCTTTGTCCGCACGATTGAAACCTTTTAAGTCTGTAGACAACCTGTGGCAATCAGAAGAAAGGTAGCTATCAATTTCCTAGAAAAAATAATTAATGACCTAAGGACCTTTACATGGTACATTACTTCTACTTTAGGATAAGATGAGAAGAGAACTTGGCAATTACTTCTGTTGTTAAATCATATTTTTAGCAATTATGTGGAAACGGAATTTTTGTGGCTTTCAAAGTTCCCTTACATATTTCTTCATTTTAGATAACAGTAAAACCAGTTCACATAGTTCAGTTGAGAATAGCTTGTTTCATATCCCATTCAATATTTTTAATATAATAGGTGGACGACGCATGGGAATTTTACCAATGTTTAAGCTTTCCTTGTCTGTTGTGCTACCATTCTCGCACTATTATTTTTTTATGGCTAAACAACAGGATAATGGAGCGAGGGTATTAAACGAACATACATTTTATGTTTTGTACACTTTAAATGGTATTATTTTAAATTGTGGTTGCTTTTCATGGATCGAATCAGTGCAGTTAGATGATGTGACACATCTATACGAAAAAAACTATTGAGTAATAAGATTTGAAAAAATAAAGGAATTATTTCAGAACATGAAATTATTCTGTCCACAGTTACATGGGAAACTAATAACACATACAGTACATAACATTTAATAAACTATTAACAGGTATGATGGGATGCATGATAATCAATCACATAATATTGTAGCATGACATTATCATTATCACCACTTTGATTATCGTTTTTTTATTTGAAATGGCAATCATAACTAATGAGTGTTTTCAACATTGCATTAGGATGAATTGGATTTTAATATGAATTGGATCGGGTCTGCACTCGTGAAAAGGTTAAAGAAGATTACCGATTCACACCAAGTCCGAAATCGTCTTCGAGATCCACGTCATTAATGCTGTCCGCTAGTCCGCTGCTACTGTTGACGCCAAATGACGAATTAGTGCACGAAACGTTTTCAGTGTCTAAATTGTTTTCTTCTTCGTCTTCTTCATTCTGGAATGTGGCCCATTGCGACTGAGGTTTCTCAGGTGAAAGGTCATTATCTGGCAGCGATATGAGCGGAGTTTCCAAAAATGCTTTACTTCCTGTAAAATTGAATAACACCATATTAATGAATAAGACCTTGGGGTTCGGCATCCATATTTTTAGGTGTATTAGCAAACAAACCTTTGTTAAAGCAAATTTTTTTTTTCACGTATGTCTATTAAACGGGTAACATTTTTAATGAAAAGATATGGTACCATACAGAATGATTAGGTAATCTGGAATAATTCCAGGAATTATTCTTCAAAACCTATCCTGAAAATGCTATTTCTACAGCCGCATGACATTTCATTAACATTTTGACGGGTTGTCAAACAATTAATAGTAGTATATCTATACTTCAATACATCAATGGAAACATAGAAAAGGATTTAAAATTAATTGCATATTTGAGGGTAAAAAATAGGCTGCACAAAGCACTCCTTGATTAGGATAAAGGCAATCCACTCAACTGTCATTGGATTACTGATGAGAATTGGTTTAATACCGCTTTGGGAAAATAATCAATAGAACTAATTTTTCTTTATTGATATATCTTATCCTCATGGACGGTTATCTAATTTGCGATATGAATTCTTTTAAAAGAACAGGAGGAGCTCAGGTTTTCGCAGGTCACTAACGCGTTATGTTACTATCATGGTTTGTTTGTGAGGTGAGGCAAGGCAGACAGATATTGATTTTCAAAATTCGCTACATTTAAGGCATTCGATTACTGATGAAAATTGGTTTAATACCGCTTTGGGAAAGCAATCAATACAACTAATATTTTTTATTGATGTATCTTATCCTCATGGACGGAGTTCAGGTTTTTGCAGGTCACTAACGCGTTATGTTACTATCATGGTTTGTTCGTGAGGCAAGACAAGGCAGAGAGATATTGATTTTGAAAATTCGCTACATTTAAGGCCTTAGAAAACGTCCCATTGGGTATTTTATCTGATTACTTCCATTCCAATGAATACAACAGAGGAATGTACGTCAAATATGCAAAGTGCACTAAAAGGTTTTATAATATTACCGCAAACACATGCAGGCAATACGAGGTACATTGGTTCAGAAATTAAATTATTCAAGCCACTGACATATTAAAACCAGAACTAGTAGGTAGTGATAATAACCTCCATATTAACACAATAAATGTAATTAAAAACAAAGCATGAAAATTAGGTAATTAAATATAATTAATTGAATGAGGTTTAAAGGAATATTAAGCCTAAAGTATTAATGTACAACATACCGATGTTCTCAGAGGAGCTTAAATTATCACAGTCATCATTTTCCAAGCTCAAATAACCCATCCCGCCCTTTTTTTTCGAGCTACGGATATTGGGTGATGGAGAGGGTGATGGATTCCAATGCGCCTCAACATCAGCATCCTCGATTAAATCATGGTCCGAGAATTCGCTGAATGTAAACGAATTGATGAGAAAATTAAATCTAACGAGTGATATGAAGAAAATATTTAGTTAATGGCTTACACATCTTCTTCAGTTTCTATCGCAATCGAAGGTTTGTTCGGACTCCGTGATTCTACAGAATTGGAAATAACCGCACCTGTATTGAAATACTCTTTAGAAAAATGAAAAACCTATAACAGTATACAGGCGTGTACTTAATTTAAACTCTGTGTTTTTGGTTTATTAAAAAACAGAAATTATTACTGATACGAAGTTTGACCATTCCAGAAGCTGTGTATCTAATATATTAATGGGTAATTAAACAAGCATTGCTGATGCCTGATAGTGTTTCTATATATTAAATAGAAGATGATCACATTGAACTACTCAGCATTGCACAGAACAAGGCTAACTAACGTTGCTGTAACTTGCGTGCAATACAGTCACAATAAAAACAATCTCAAGTATGATTAATTTAGGATCTCGGGTCAATGATTCAGTCGAGTATGAAAACATTGGCAAGGATTATTTTTAGGAATATAAGTATGCGCTTAAAAGTAATTGGACAGTGTGCAGTCATTTAAAATAATTTTCATAGTTGACAACAAAGGTCCGCTGTATAATAATATTTATCTTAGATTGAGCAAAAGCTGTCTTGAAACTTTAATCGTATCTGACTAACAGAAGAAAATGATTATGGTAATTACACCGCACAGGTGTAACTCAAAACCTCAAGACCAATTTTGAGTCAATGAATTTGTGCTAATATACTGTTTTCCATTTTTGATAGCATGTAAGAGATGACTGAATAACTTTATAATTGAATGGAAATCATCTACTGTAGACTTGCCTACATTACTCATTCACTTTTGAAGCTATGAGTAACAATCTTGCGGAACAATCTTGGGATTTTACAGTTGAAACATGTTACAAGTGTACTTTTATACATTTAAGTTACATTTTTTATAATGTTTAAAAGGATTGCCTTTATTTTCGCAGGAATCTAAAAATTCATCCCTTTCTTTTAAAGCAATATAGCGTAACAAAACAAAATCTATTCCTATTTTGTACCAAAACAACACAGTAATAGATTACAGAAAATGTGATTCCTTACTGTTCTCTAAAGTTGGTTTGGAACTCGATAACGGAGACTCGTCAAAGTTCACCCAGGAGGGTCCCGTTGAGAGAACATCTAATGAAAACGGTTCATTACACTTTGGCCGTGAAGTAAGCATGGAAGTATTTGAAGAAGAATCTGATTCGGTACCAGCAGCTAACACTGCGGATTCGGTGGTCTGGTCGACATCGGCATGGGAAAAAAAATCTTTAATTTTTCTCGGAGGAATCGGAGGACCGGTAATAGATTTCTGATGATTTTCTATTATAAAATCAACTGGTGATATTGAGCTGCTAGACAGTCTTGCATCGTTGAAATGACAATTAGCCTGTGTTCCAGAAAAGGAGAACAAATTCGTTTGATCGATACCGCTGTCAGCACTCGAGTTTGAGAAGAGGTTTTTACGGGGCGGTATCGCCGGTTTTGTCGGGGTCGAAAGAGGGACAGAGATATCGGACAAGTGGACTTCTAAATCGTCCATTCCCATCGAGAGTAAATCAGGAGTTGGAGTGGGAGAGTGTGAAGGAGGTGTCGGGGTTGTCACGTGCTGTTTCGATATAGATTTTCTGTCTGGAATTGCGGGAGGTGCTCTTACTGGAGTCAGCTTTGACTTCTCAACAGCATTGATTTGTTCTTGATTTTCTTTATCGTCTTCAAACATTGCCCATTTTTTTGTAGAAACAGGCTTTGCCGTTGCTACGACGGGAAAAGTTATTGATGAGTTTGGGAAATAAGGTGAAGATGTTCTGGAATGTCTGGGGGGAGCTGGTGGACGATGGTCTGGAGTCGAAGGAATGTTTTTAGGACTGTACACTCGGCCGAGCGGACTGATGATCTCACCAAAGCTTGAATCACTTGTACCGCTCATGGCATCCTTAAAAAAATTTAGAAGGCATGGTGTACTGTGAAACAACCTTCAATAT
This sequence comes from Halocynthia roretzi, assembly GCA_013436055.1. Taxonomy (NCBI): domain Eukaryota; kingdom Metazoa; phylum Chordata; class Ascidiacea; order Stolidobranchia; family Pyuridae; genus Halocynthia; species Halocynthia roretzi. The sequence goes on along the minus strand of QRAM01000189.1, from coordinate 123,758 downwards.
CAGGAATGTCATGATATTTTACAGCGAGCAGTATAGTTTATGACTAATATCATACTTGCTGATCGTGCTCATTCAGTAGCGTCATATAATTGTTTCCTAGTTTTACTTTGAATTGACCAACTCTATCCGAATCGGAGGTATCTTTTGGTTCGGATGAACTTGATAGGTTTGTCGGCGGACCGAGAGTGCCTGAAAAATTTAAGTGGTTATTGAGAACCCAATGCATTTCATTATATTCAGTCGTAATATTATGATGCCAGCACTTGTTTCTATAAATTTGAATACACGAATATAAATTAAAATCTTTCTTAACTATGTTAAATGTAGAATTCTTTGAATATTCCGAAAAAGAAGCACTAGGTATTGTGGCCACGAATGCAACCTAATCTTACCTTTAATAAATTTCTTGAAACGCAACATTACATTATTTTTTTCTGGGACCTTGTTTTACAATCACAATTATATTTACTATAAACTCGCTATCAATCAACACTGACTGTTAAAGCCTAGCAAATGAACAGATTCAAAATAATCACGTCACTTTGTCTAAAAAAAATCAAAATATACTTTTTCTGTTCTTCACTCACTCACTTCATTCAATTATTTTAAAATGATATCCTATTAACCAAGTGACTACAAATTCAATCATTTATATCATGGTCCAGTACAGAGGCGCACACGAACGGTAAAAATAAGTCATGGTTCAAGTACGCATGGCTCCGTTACACTATTACTACTGAGGTATAATTAACTGAGTGTAGACAGGGCAAGTACTTCCCACCAGTCTATCACAAGATGTTGAATAGTTTACACAATAGACATAGTCTCATGTGGTGATCTTAAAGCTTATGACCTCACACAATAACATCAAGGCTTATGATGGTTTAGAATGAAAAGGAAAATAAAGAATATAATGGTGACCTAGCTGTAAGTTTCGAAGGCATTGCATTTTTGGGTTTTTAACAATGGTAAATATTACAAGGATGACCTAATATATCGAGGTGACTTGCTGACGAGTGAGTTTGCTGCAAGACTACATGGAAGAGGAGTCAATAATATACAATGACAAGATGTCGAAATTGAAAAATACCAACCTCTAGGTTGACGGGACAATCAAAGGAGGCAACCACTAACTGAGGGGCCAAATGGAGATCGGCAAAATGCCAAGGGGTTTGAACTTTGGTGTTGTCACATTGCTTGATAATGTGAAAATTACCTTTTTGTACACTGTAATTAGTGTAACGGAGTATTTTTACACATTTTTCTTTTGTTCTTGTGTACTCAAACCAAGTTTAGGGCAAATGTTGGTAAATTATTACAAAACTAATCACAAAATTGTTTGTGTTTCCAAAAAGAAATCAATATAAAATTTAATATGGTTTGTTCCACGATTAAAGTTACTTTCAGGTTTTTTTTTCTTCGCAGTAATAATAATGCTGACTTAAGCAGTCAAGAGGATAAAAATAAAACGGATTGCGTTGCCCAAAAGGAGTGATTATTGATTATTTGAAATCCGGTAATAATCTAATTAGGAACAAATCCAGCGAAAACTACTGTAGAATAGTAGTTCTCAGAGTCGCAGGAAACATTCCTTCCCTTGCTATCCCAGGTTTCTTAATTTCCTCAGCCAAAAATAAATCTTAATATTTAGACATCCATATCGAGTCTACTGAATATGTATAGTGGACCACGACACTTCATACTTTTGAATATTTTCCAAGCTAGAAAAATGCAATATTTTAACTCACTCGACGTTGAAATTCGCGAATTAGAGCTTGATACTGAACTTTGATCAGGAGCATATACATCCATTGCAGTATTAATATTTCCCTCCGGTTCTGGGCTTTCAGTGTTATTTGCGTCGGAACCAGCAGGAGAATGTGCCAGATTCGAACCAAACTTGAGCGATTCTGCATCACATGCAACGTTATCCATGGAGAACATTGAAGCGCTGGAGAAATTTGAATCCACAAGTAGTTCATTGTCCATCCTTTGCATTTCGTTAAAGACTTTTTATAATATCTGATCGGGTTTCACAGCTCTAACATGTTCAGTTTAACTTTGATACAAAAGCATTACAGTAAACGTCATGACGCAATAGAAAGTTAAAAAGTGTGGCCCTACTAAGAAACCAGAAATCCTAAGTGCTTCTAACTTGTACCATCAAAAAAAGGTTGTAGTTTAGTGCAGTCCATTCCAGAGCCCGGTTACATCATCTAAAACTAGGTTCACTGAGGGTTACACGGGTTTTAGGACAGGAGGCAATACTAAACTAGTACCCAAACAAGGTGGAGCAAATTGACATAATACTTTATTACAGAGCTGTAATAATAATTACTTGGAAAAGTAAGAATTAGGATCAAGCATAACATGTGAGCATGTTCCTCAAGTTATTTAATTCTTACCCTAGCCCCCTGAATAAACATTCATTCTTGGTAGGTAAGGTTTGGGTTAACTAATTATAACCCTTACCCAAGAAAACGTAACCGGGTTTCTGATTAAAAGAATTTTTTCAAGAATTGAACAACATTACGATATAGAAAACATATTGTTATTAACAATTGCTTATCAAGTACAGCTGGAAGCTCCTAAGTCACCCCTCTCCCACCTGCTTTGGTATACTTTTGGTATATATTTCGTGTAGAATTCCTAGCGGCATAAATAAAATTTGGTGACCTCAATGATTTAACACTCGACGACATCACTAAAGCTATGAAACAAGAACTGTAACGTGAATACGCCATCTGTATATATTCCCATGACACATCCTTCCAACAAAAAACGATGCAAGTTAGTTTGGTTCGCAAAAATCGATAGCATTGCATGTTCACGAGTTACATTGCTCACTGCTACTGCTACTGCTGCTGCTGCCTGTGTTTATTCGTTCCAAGAAAACAGCGCAAAGAATTCGCCACGCTTGAGTAATTATTTTTATACCCTCTCATAATAAAAAAAAATTGCGCTTCCTATTATACGGAGTTATCCACACACACACACACAGTTCCTCCTTTATTTATGAGACAACTATTTATTATGCCAAATATTATAGCCGTTTTTAAATAGACACTAGACACCTATCATGAATGATTTACCACGGACTTTCGGCAATGTTTCTGTTTATTTACCTTCTAGTGGGGTTACTTTGTCTTGGTAAAGAGACCTAAATAAGGCTTACTGCCATTTGTTGGATATCTTACTCCACTGTACAATCATCAAAATTGGGTTCGATTTCAAACTTGCAACTGCTTGCAGTAATGAGATGTTAGGGCATAGTGTAGTTATGGTTTGTGGCAAAAAATTATAGAAGGAAACTTTTCACGACTTTTGTGCTATCTAGCGGATATGATTAAGCGGGTACCGATTCCTAACACGCTCCTAAACCTAATTTTCACCACTGATTGCAGCTACCCATACGCGTTATAATTTCCGTTACTGCGTTACAATACTAATGTTCTAACTCAGGGTTCACCAAACTACGGCTCGCAGGCCGGATCCGAATCTAAAATTCATCCGCATCTAAAATCAGGATCATTAGTTCATTTATAAGCGTTGATTGTACTTTGCCATCTAGCGGTTGTAAGTTTTCACTTTACTTAACGGTTATAAATGATCCAACCGTGACATCTAGCGGTTAGAAATTTTTACTTCACCTAACGCTTATGAATGAACTTCTAATGCTCCAATTACGCTAATTAGCACATATGAGACGTAATACTTAAACCAACATTCCTTGAAAAAATTAGGTCGATTGATTCAGGTTAACCCCGAAAAAATCTATTCCGAAACTCGAATACCTATTTCGGGTCGGCCCCCACGAGTGACCCCGCGTTGAACAACCCTTAAATACTCGCGGACCAATCGCCGTCCCACTATATACAACACGCCAATAAATGCAGAATTTGCCGTTATCCCCTTTTAAGTTAAGCTTAAATAACTAGGTGGTTGGTGACTTAAAAAATGGATAACGCTCTCGTTAGTTTGCTGTGCATATGAGGCGTATATGTATAGATTCGTTATGAAATTCTACTTTCATTGATGTGTCATATATAGTGGGACAGCAATCAGTCCGCGAGTTACTGAGGGTTGTTCAACGCGGTCACTCGTTATTTGGTGTTCGAACTAGATTTTTTCGGGGTTAGAGAATGTTGGTTTATGTATTACGTCTCATATGTGCTAATTTTAGCGGGATTGTTTCATTAGAAGTTCATTTATAAGCATTTCTAGATCAGTTACTCGGAACCGATCCATTCTAACTTCAACTAAAATTGTACACAATTATGTAGAACTCCCGTCGTTGTCAATTGTAAAGTTGTCACATTATCACCACTAGTGCACATTCACCTGTGCTTAGTTCAGAACCATGCAGTGTATCATTTACATTCGAAATTATGTGTGATTGGCAGCAAACTATATATGTGCTACACAGATATGCCACAGATATGCCACAGATACATGCCAATAACAATAGCTGAATTTTCAATTCAACAGCACTGACTTCCGTTCCATCAGCACAGGTAGATTTGTTACTTGATAAAGACTCGACATCCCCAGATAGGGGATGTGAATACGTTTCCACCTCTTCACAATCTCATCTATAAAGGAGAATGCCTTTCCGCCTATTTGCAGTCTCGTATATATTACTTAACTACATCATATCATACTACTTTGCCTGCCATCGTATTGTGTCGTTAATGTAGTTATTTAAAAATTCAGTAAAAAAAAGTAGAGGTAAATATTATTCACACAGATATACAGTCGCCAGCAGAAAATTGTTGTTTAGACCCGAGTTTTATTTCAGCATGCATTATTCTGATATGGATCTTGACCTCCGTGCGAAATTTCGTAAAATTTCCTAGCGTTTAGCAAAGCGTTTTGAAAAGTCTACCTGTTCTTGATGTATGTCCATTGATAGCAGGGGGAGGCAGACAATTAGGGCCCCTATTTTTAAAAAGTAACCTATAGCACATTCGTGCCGGAAACCGATCTCCGCGCAAGTTTTCTGAGCGCCTAGTCAAGAACCCTTGGGGATATAGGCACACGGACACACACATACACATACATACAGTTTCTCCTTTATTTATGGGATTTGTGAGTTCTGGAGTTTTTCTGAATGTAGGTGGTACGAGAACGCTGTACGAGACGTCAAAATGGTACGCCAGTAGAAGAGGCTTGGGAACCATTGCTCTAGTCGAACATTAATAATCACCATCTTATATCTTAAACGTTAATCAGTATATTTACATTTCACGTCTCACCAGACTTCTTTTCTCTGTTTTCCCAGTTATTAGTTTATCGCCATGCGAGGCTCGAATCGTACTGTTCTCATCGTTAATTGTGAGAGTGATATTTTGGTTTTCACATATTTTCCACTTAAACGTTCACCCGTTATCGTTGTTGTGTTCAACTACTATCGTTGTAATTTTCCACTACTATCTGGTCACAAATATTACCATCACTAGTTCTCTGTACAATTCTACCCCGCTACCACGGGGATTGGTGTTGGAACATGCATATACGATCTACGTGGCAAGTAGCCACGTAATTTGGATGTTGACATTACCAGCGAATATTTTCATATGTCTCTATTGCTCTTAGTTGGTTTCCTTGCACATGAAAAAAACGTACACAATTTGTGTATGATTTTTTACTATACAGGTATTGGGTTTTATGTGCGGTACAAAAACAAAGCATTGAATTTCTAATCTCGTTTTTTTATTTCAAAACATTTTCGGATGAAACTTGCATTTCGAGTTGCCTAAATTGTCTGACTTCCAAGTACCCATAGGCCATAAACAACAAAAAATCAAATTACCATTCACAAATATAAAATACTCTTTGATACACAGCAATAAAAAAAAGGTATTGTTGGCGAAGATATTTGTTTCATACAGTGCCGTAGACAGTCTTCCAGAAGAGGGCTGAGCATTCGTTAACTGCGACTATGAAGCTGAGCGCCGCACTTGTCATGTGCACGTTTTACGTGTACATGTGCAGGGTTGATTGCCTTACGGAAGAAAAAGGTGAGCATCTCAAATATTCATAGATGATTTACTGTATATTGAAAATTTTCTGTTTAGAGAAATTCTGATAAATACGGGGCTGCCAGATCGTGCTTATTTCTATGATTTGTTCTCATGTCGAAGAACAGTGTCTTAGAAAATGTTAATGTTCTTATTTCTAGAAAACGTGCTTATTTTCGATTTGCGTGCTTACTTATTAGACGTAGGAAGTATCTAATCACATATGTTGGCTGTGTTGGCATATGTTTGCTATCAATATTTTAGTATCGGAAAGTTTCATTTTAACCCCTTGTAATGATTTGTACAGTACAAGATCAATTGACTCAAGAGCAGATTGCAGAATTTCGATCTGCATTCGACTTGTTCGACGACGACGATCGTGGTATAAACACAGTGGGACTCAGAAATGCCATGCGTATGCTTGGTTGGAATCCAACACAAAACGAATTAGATACCATCACAGAAACAGTAGATAAAAACGGTAGAAATAATGATTTTTTAACTATAACCAATCCGCTGCAATATTTAGATTGATATGAAGTTCACGTTTTTAGGAACTGGATACATGCATTTCAACGAATTCTTGACGGTCATAGTGGACTGGAGGAGCACCATTATTAAAAATGATGACCTCGAAAAGTCCTTCCGCGTATTTGATAAGGTTCCAATGAATTATTCTACGTTTTACCAATAAAATAATGACCATAGTATATTGTGAAGTATTGTAAAATATTGGTCGTTACGTGAGAAGTGCTATGGTGTGATTTCAAGCAAAAAACTCCGTTGAAATTTATGTAGAATGGAAACGATCACATTGAATTGGAAGAATTGAAGTACGAAATGCAAACAGCTGGTGAACCGTTGAGCGACGAAGAGGTAAAGGAAAAGCTGCAAAAAGCCGATAAAAATGGTGACGGAAAAATCGACTATGAAGGTCAGTAGTAATAATTCTTCCAGCATTCACAAATATAACTTCAGTTACAACCATGCAACATATCCATTCTGATAACTCAAGTTGACTGAAAAGCTTTCTATGTTCATTACCGCTTTAGAATTCTTATATGGAGGCTTGTTCATCAGTCCCTAATTATAAAACGACTTATGGCCTGGTTCACTTCTGTTCCTTATGACCATATTACTTATTTGATACGCTGAATATAATTATTAAATCTTTTAGAGATAATAATTAACACATGTTGGCAATAAACTTGTATCCATAAGTCACAGCAATCAATTACGGATGCCTCATGCTTTCTTAATATATTTACTCTAGAATACACTAACATTCATCTTTTCTTTACAGAATTTGTCGCAATGATTGCGGGAGAATAGCAGTTGATATTAACCTAGTTATGAAAAGTATATTTTTGTTCATTCTCTTCGTGATAATCTATTACTCGGTCTCCAAAAACACATTTAAACATTCTGAAAATTGCGCTTCAGTACGTCAAGTGATGCACACCTGCTTCCAAGCATGAATTTTCAGCAAACATTTTTTTAATGCTATTCCTTCAATAATATTTTTAGTCTAGGCGGTCCTATGGAGGTTACCATGTTACAAAGCTCACAGAAAAATAATAAACTCAATTCCATATAATATTGAAAATCAATGCTGTGTAATTTTATATTGGTAAGATTTTATGAGTGGAAAAACGGGATTCGCATGCTCTTTACCACATACTGTATTATCAATGCCTAGTGTTCCTATCTCTGTGTACTGAATACTGTATCTACATGTATTCCGCGAGTTCAATTTCTTAACGGTGTTCCAGCTCACCTGATTTCTTGCAATCACTTTGTCAGAAAATCATGGGGACTCCAAACCTATAGGTGGCAACACTGCACTTGGGTATGATTACTTTGACCTAACACTGAAATGGGTCTCTTGAATATCCCGTTCTTCCTTCATTGTCTGATTAATTTACATTTTTATGTTGACTGTTGAATCTTAGAGAAATGATGTAGGACATTAAAGAGTTTAGTATTGTTCCCTATATATCGTCTGACAAAGGAATTCCTAATTATCCAGAAAGAAAAACGCCTGTTATATATATATCTATAAATATATATATATATAATCTGTATTACATTGTTTACATATTCATATGTTAGTATTGTACTATAATAAAAAATCTAGTTGTATGAATGTTGTATCTCTCGCGGAATGTATTTTTTGTCAGCAAATCCCTTTCAAACTGGTTGATACATGTCGCGCTTGGGAGACATGGAATAGGTGAAAATATAAGATCAAGCCAAAAAAAAGACTTTTTTTTTTTAAAGCTATTACCTTGTTCCGTATGACACAAATTTCAGGGAATGCATAGGACTTGAATACGGGCGCTACCCACCTCGCATATTTTACGGTAACGATTATAATAGAACTATGCTTACAACGGAAGTTTTACTCTTATCGTAAAACGGAAACTGATGCTAGTAATGGAAAGTCTGGGGTCTAAATAGTAAAGTTATTATGAGTAAAACAATTTTACTAAAACTGTTACTTTCTAGTAGTTTTACCGTTTTAAAAAGTTACATGTGATTGAGAGTATTGAACAGAATGGCTATGCAGCCCGCGCTCGCCATTCTCTCAGTTATCCGGCCCGCTGTAAAAAAAGTTTAGTGACCCCTGGGCTAACTCGAACAATAAACCTGTTTCCGGCCAAGTTTCGTAAAAATCGGGTCACTGGTTTTCGATTGATTATTCGAAAAGTGCTGACCACTACTTCTACCGCTGTACGGCGCAAGAGAACTATCCTGGGCCACGGATATCCGAGTTAGCACCGTTCACAGGTCATTTTATCAAACTTCAATGAATTTCAGGAATTGACTGAGAGCTTGACGTAACGGGTCACGAGTGTTCTAGTATGTACTAGGAACAAACATAAAAAACTGTTTGCATATACTGTACTGTATACTGTATAATCCTTATTGCCATGTTTTCATATTCATACGCCTAGCGGTTGTTCTATCGGAATTTTATTTTTTTTATTCACTTTTTTATGAGCTTTTCATGACTTTTTTATAAAAGTTATTCTGATAAACCAGGTAAAATGTCATCAACAATTTTTTTTGCAAGAGTAAAAATTAGTATTAATGAATACTTTACTTTGATCTCTCGTAATCAGCGTCGTCATCAACAAGTGTCGTATTATCTGAAAATCCAAAAATAGTATTCTGCGGAAATGAGGCAACAAATGTGCATGTACTCTGCGGTAGACCGTGAAATTTCAAATTTTTCGCTAGTTCTTGGCGCTGTTTCAAAGATATACGGAAAGGTTATTATTATTATTATTATACGGGTCTACTGGGCTGGATGCGCTAATTTCGCAGACGATTCTGGGAACTTCCCATGTCAATTAACAACCGAAAATATATTTTTGGATGCAGTTCGATGACATCAACAACGGACGGACTTTTATTGGGCTTGGCTGCATAAAAATAGCATTATTAATGCGATTAATATGTAAGACGAATTGAAGGAAAAACATGAAGGTCGGTGTATACTGGGTGTATGCATGTCGTATCAATTTGCAAAGGGAGTGCATGCGACTACGAAACAGGGATAGTCTTTCGTTCCACTTACTAACTAAGAGAGATTTGTTGGATCACTATATTTTGGCGTTATGCGTAACTAACACTTGCTCTATATTTCACTTGTATTAAAATACATTCGCAAAAGTAAAAAAAAAACGGAAAGAAAACTGGCAAACTGGTAATCTTTCTGGCTAAACACGATGAACGAAGAAAGTAAACTGAAATAAAAAAAATTATAACCGATTATTGGGCAAAAAGTTTTATATATTTGGTATATATCACGTTTGGTTTGCCTGACTAAAAAATGTTCCTAAGCATAAAAATTGCACAGCAGCATTTAATTTCTAAGCGATTTCTCAGTTGGTTTAGTATTAAATTTAAAAACGAATTGAATTGACTTCAGTCACAGTTGGCAACCGATTCGATTTGACAAATGAGAACTGCCGAAAGACTTGACTTGACCCAAGCCCGTCGATAATTAATGATTCGACTTGAGATTTAGATGCTTTGCTATTTACTTTGGTGACTAAATTGGAATACAGGTTGAACAGGTCTCCTAGGTGTAATAGAGGTTTCTATATATAAACCTCGGATGCCGGATAATCCACGTCCATCATATACTGAAATTTAGGAAAGAAGAAAAATACCTTGAACATGTACTAAGTGAAGTGTCGACCAAGGAGAGGGCAGTTTTATACAGATAAGTGTTCAACGAATACAAATACAACAATCATTTTCTTTTAAATGTTAAATATTAGACTGCAGTTCCAGTACATAACCTAGCCTGCTCAGCCAAATACTCTACCGGCCTACATCGAATATTGGGAATGACTTCGAACTATAAAGTATTTTATAAGTTATTTGTTCATAGCTTAGAGAAACGATTGTTTTTCTTCAGTTTAGTAAAATGCCGCTGTAACCTTTTCGTGAAATCTTAAAATTCATCGCGTCCGCTTGACCTTCGCGAAATACATCATCAACTGATCTTGAAGCTGATGAGAATCGTTGTTACTCGGGTTTATCGTAAGTTCATCAGGGTCGGCTATCTCTGATAATATCCCGCTACGACTTTTTTAAATCCGTCTGACAAACCGTCAAATTACTTCCAAGCAAGAACTTTTAATTTTAAACGGAAATGAGAATTGAAAAATATGAATTCGATGTATGTTGTATATTGCTCGCTGCAGGTCGATTCATTACTGTAAGATGTCAATCCTGCTGACAAACATGACGGAAAACCCGATGGAAAATGAAGATAACGAAGTTCATAACCTATATTCGACATACCTTCACTCCACGTTGAATGGTGGTCGTATTTAGTTAAAGTTATGTTAATAACAAAATGAAATCAAAATGGCAGAGTCTTACGAAACCGTTCAAAGTAACAATAAAAAAAAGAAAGGCCCACCCTGATATATAAAAAAACGTTGCTTATGAGATAATCAAATGGGCTGAACGTGTAATTATTTGTCAGTAGCATATTTGAGATCTGAACACTTCTTCATACACGATGTTCATAGTGGATAAAAGAATTATTATACTTTAATGATTAGCAGAAACTCCTGCTTCTTCAAATCCTTTAACCCATCTATTCTTATCTTGCTCTGTATAAACTGATTGAAAAACTCAAATTACTTGATATTTATTGTTGCACTAGTTTGCTAGATTAAATACTTGAAACAAAATTAGTATTTTAACTAATGACAGTAGAGTGGAGTGGTATCAATGCTGTTATGATTCAACTCAGTTACTATACTCGAATGACAGTTTTCCGAGTGACTATGTCAATTGACTAGAATGCGTTTAAATTAGAAATAAATTAATATCTCACTGTTTTTTCTTTATTTAATATAATATTGTTGAAAGTCTTTGTCTAATTTATTGAATTATGAGTTGTGGTTAATAAATACCACGATAAATATCACTGCACCTGCACTAACAAATAGCATGGGGACTATGTGGCGAGGCGGCTATTTGCCCAGGGGCAGTGATATTTATGGGATATTTATGGGTTGTTTTGATTACATCATGACCATCTCTTATTAACAATCAACGCACCAGTGGTTACGGTAAAACTGTTATAACCTCAGGCGGTTAAAGGCAATTAACTGTAGTTGTTTTCGTTAGGAATTTTGCATTGCGGACGAAGATATATTTCTATAGAATATACAGAAATAGTGCTCGTTAATTCAGGAGAAGATGAAATTATTTTAACAGCAACTATAAGTGTAATATATATGTATAACTTCCAAGCGTTGACATTGCAGCGAATATTTTTTAAAACCTAAAGCCTAGCCCTAGGAATACACTGTCAACGAAGCAGCCAATAATGAATCTAATGCACATATCGCAACTTGCATTTCTATTGAATATTTTGCTGAGTTACAACAACGTCGGAGAATGTTATCCAAGTAAGTAATAAGCTCATGTAACTGTAAATATTAATATTGATATAATAAGGTCAAGTCGCACCCTACTAACTCTAGTTAAGTCAAAGCAAATTCACCTGAATCCGCCACTCAACCGCAAACCAAATTTAGTTAATTGAGATCATTAATGTTATAGACAGCAGTTGCCTGCACAGAAATAGAATTTACCCGATTTATGGTTACAAATCTGTTAGGTATATAGGTGGGTATTTCGCTCGAAATCATGGGACATGCCTTCTATATGATTGTCAAGTCTAGTCGAATAATAGGAATTCAAAACTCGAGACGGGCAGATTTAGGGAAATATTAGTGCGTGTCAGTCACAGAGCACATAATTTGGAGATACTTTTCTGTTCCTATTCTATTATAATATTTCGGTATGGTTTTATTCATCTCGCAACAGACAACAAAACTACATCTACAAACTATTCGTGTTAGGCAATCGTCAGTGTTGGGTATCTTGGTTTTCAAAATTTCTATATTTACACTACTGTAATTTTCATGTTACTTTTTAAAGGTACTGAGGAAGTTCTGGAATATTTGACTGGACAATCCGTTCCTGATCACCGTGGGTTGGTTGTAAACGGTCCAATGAAAACACGTTTCGCGTTACTTAAGTATATTTTTGTTATTTGCTGTAGACATTATAAATCGCGTAGATATTGAATTTGATGACGTTACCAAGTAATTTGTAATGGGAATTTTATTTCTCAAATTGAATACACTTTAGTTCAGCATGTAATACGACTTGAATGCCCTTTATTTTTCAGAACAGTCATCGGCAACATAGATGGAACCGAAGGATACTACGAAATACATAACGATTCCGCTACAGTGAATCTGTTCAGTACTGGTGGCCACATTACTGGATATTTATCGGTCAACATATCTGTGGAGTACGTATATGGTTCTTATTCCTTCATTCGCTTCCATTTGTTTGATAAGTTTCAACATGAAAGTATATTCAGAAATGTGTTCTTGAAAATGGTACCTGGCAGTCACAAAAGTGACCGATAACATAACGATGACATCTCCCTTTATTTTCGAATACAATGAATCTAATACGGCCCTAATCTAGGGGTGTACCAGCTATGAACAGAATATCGCAGTGATCGAATAAAATGTTCGCTGTTAGAGAAATTTGACCATCAACCATTGGATATACTTAATACTAAATCGAAACAATTTTTACTTTAAAACGATATACATTTTTTTTATTGTTATCAAATTCGCCAATGCAAAATTGTTATCTAGATAGAGTATGTAGCTTTTAAAGGATTTTTTTTGGTTCAGCCACCGGGACGAAGGATACATGTTCATTAAAGTGCATGGAAATTACACGTTGGAGCTTTTTGATACAGTTATGAAGCTGAAAATAAGAATACCCAGTCAGTAACCTTACTACGAGTACATTAATTTGATATACGTTGACTTTTGACACCAATTTCCACAGAAATAAATGGCAATAACGAGTTACATATCGAGGAATGTGAAGGCAGTTACGGACAATCTAGGCTAACAATTGAACCTGATGGCGTGGACAGTATTTACCATCTCACCAAGTTAGAATCATGGATAAATCGAGCGCTGAAAGATACCCTGCATCAGCTGTACTGTGACACTATGATTCAGTAAGTTAAGTAACTACTGTACTGATGTTTGACAAATCGCCGACATGCGAACTCTTAAATAGTGATTTAAAAAACCCTTCACTTTCCAGGGAAGCGAAAAAGGGTTCCGATTTATCGTCTGTTGTATCCGGAATTGCGAGCAACGCACTGCTGCAGGCGATTATTGCTGGGCAAAATATTCGCGGGAAATGATAAGTGTAGAAAAAGGGAGACGACATCTTTCATCAACTCTACATCGTTGATTAATAATATAAGTAGTAATTTAATTAAGTATCAAAATAAAACAGAAGTTCGTACAGGGGGTATTACACAGGGCATTATTTGGTCTTTTGTATGTAGAAACATCAATGAATTACCATTCATTACTCTTTTTTAGTTTTCTCTTTGCTTGAATCTAAACTTCGATTGGCGAAAAGGTGTACAGTAGTTTACACAGGCTCCAGAAAAACTAATATTTCCTGCTGATCTATAACTAACATTAGTAACACCAGTAATGTTAATACAAAAAATAAAACGACGCCAAACAACACACCGACTTTTTAAGAATTCAGGAAATTGTAAATGTTAAATGTTTGTGTTGTTGTGTGCAATTGACAAGACTAGAGTGAGGGGGGGGGGGTAAATGTTCAACTTAAAGCGGAACCTCAGTTCACGATAAGCGTATTTCAAATGAATACACGTGAACAGTATACAATTCGTTTCGTCTCGAAATCATTGCTATAAGCTAGCGCTTATTTTAACCGCAGTTTTTCTCAGAGGTCTCCTCAGTAATGTATTGGTAAAGATCAATGCATTTCACTAATAATTTTTTTTCGTAATTTTCAATAAATGGAATACAATTGATACAATATATTACGACCTTGTGATATTTAATTATTGAGGATATTTAAATTTATTAGTTTTAAGGCTATAAAATTAGGTTTTGCTATAGATTATGCCCTTTATTATTGATCTATCAGACCACGTTTAGCCTGCAGGCGCTGCAGTGCCGACTCGCGATTATCTCCACCTGTTCAGTTTCAGTTTAGCTCAGTAATATTACCAAATGAGGATACTCAGCAGAAAATAAAAAGATAAAATTCGTAACATACATAAGGAAGATGGTGCAGTTTAGCTCTAAAGTTGCGGTTTTTACCTGCATGATATTGGTTATTCTCGGTGGTGGAAACGCCTTTATGGTGGAAATCAGTAAGTAGACGATACAGAAAAAATTGTTGCTGTTAGAAATAATTTTGCATGGAAATTTAGGACGCAAAACTTCTATTGAAGAAATGCATTATATACTTCCTATGAGTGGTTTCATAGTTGTGATTATATTGTAGCTGCTCTTTAAATTGACTAGTGATTTTGACAACGCCTCTAATACACTCAGTTCTTGATCACGAATGGCCTTCATAACGCTACAACACATTTCAATATACATTACATACGCTGTTGTTTAAAAGTAATTAGTAAAAATTTGGAGTATGTGGCATCAAATGTAGCTTATGAGTATAAATAAATAAAATATTACATTACAGTGATAACCACATAACTGTGTTGCATTAACTGTCATTACTTTCCTAGTTTCTAAGTGCCATCTTTCACCTTTAAACAGATTCTATATTCCAGTGCTTAAAACAATCCGGCTCATTCCGTTACTCCGTATATGCCATATGTGGACGAATTCTATAATCATTATGCGAAATCCATTACTACCTGTTAGACCTATTATTATTTAAAACTATGTCCGTGAGTGTTGTACTGTTGAGGTTCCTCGGTGAACTTAGTATGTTAATTACTTGTGTTTTTTAATAATATTTTTGTTTGTATTAAGACGCTACTGAGATCTTGGGTCTAATGAAAGGAAGTGTTTTCCCAGACAAAGCTGGACATTTTCTAGAATGGCCGAAAACTCCTGCCGATTTATCAGTGGACTACTTGCTGCATAAGTATTGAATTCTGTAGAACCTCGAGCCTATTCCACGTGGCTTTATTTGTGAATTCACTACATTTCGCAATCTAATCTGACTTTACTTCTTCGTGTGTTTAAATCAATCTGTTCTCACCTGTTACACTGATCTACAAATGAAACTTTTTTTTGATACGCTGCAATATATAAGTTGTATTTATCTATATTTGGGGTGCTGATTTCAAATCTGGTGTCCGATTTTTTCCTATACGTCTAGATTTCGAAATATATGCGCCTTTTGTAATATTTGTGGACATATTTTACTAGTAAAAAATAATTAAAAAAAATTTTCTTCTCCGTTACACNTATTATCACATGATTAAAACACCGAAATTTGATTGGCTGTTAGGTCAACATTTGTCGCATAGTCTTACTTCAATGAAAACATGTGATATGGAAAAGAAACTGTCAAATACGATTGAAATCAACATTTTCAGTTTTGCCAAAAAAATATCGTTCTAAAATATTCGTAATTCATAAACAAGTTATTTCAAAACATCACTTTCCAAAATAGCAATTAATCAAATGTATCTCTGAATAATCGTTTACCAATTGCCTCTTTCACTGCGATTGGAAGAGTGAACCAGCTATTGTTTTCCCGACTTTTCTGTCAGCCAATTATATTGCGGTATCTTAATCACGTGATAGAAGTAAGAAGGGCCGGATTAAATGGTAATCGATCACGTAGACCATGCAGTCTATTTTAAAGCTGCGAATGGTTAATATAGTGATTAACTTCGTTGCAACGCGCCCAGATTAAACGAAAACCTGCTTTTTTGCAATGACATTGTGATGTGAAGGAAACGTGTATAAGGTCTAAACTTTTCGACAAATTAATAACGAATAACCAGAATTTACCAGCACGTACTTTTAATTCATTCAATTTACTTTTAAATTTTTTTTTAAATTCCCTAGGAACAATTTCATCGTTTATACATAGCCTACATTATTCTTGCATTCTAAGAATATCTGATGCGATACTACTATTTTATCTAAAAACTTTTATTTTTTTAACGCCAAACTCATTTGTATTTCGTATTACCACAGTACCACCTTGCGGGATTCTAGAGCACAAAGTGCGCAGATGGATATTACCGGAAATCTAAGAAAAGTATACGTTAAATTCAACAACATAACGTCGCATATCACGGGAAAACTGTCTACAACTATAGTCTTGTAAGTACAGTATATAAAACTAACCAGTAATTTACTCAGCGGCATACCGAAGAGTGAGCTGCAGTGTTTATTTTTCAAAAAGAGAAATCTGGTAAGCCTATAGGGAGTAGAATTTTATAGACAACTAATGAGGGTAATAATTGGAACCAATAGTAGTTGAAAATACAACGATAACGGGTGATGATATACTGAAGTATGATGATGTAATACATGCCATATGTATGATAGTATCACTTCCAAAACATGATATTTACCAGTGGGGAATGTTACTGTTTCAGACTTACAGGGAAATAAATAGGTAAGCTTGCTAGCGAAGTGCTAGAGTGAAGTCTCATGACATGGTAAGACGAGTGTAAAGAAAACTTGATAACTGTTGTAATAATAAGATTGTGACTTTAATGCTTGCTTGTAAGATCATTGTAATAGCAAGAATTGTATCTGTTCATATAAACATATAATATGAATGAAATATACCGACAAACGTTCCATTTCCCCCTGCTATTGGTTCAAATTATAACCATCATTAGTTTTCTATAAAATTCTACTCCCATCAGCTTAGTAGAAAACTGAATTCGGATTATCGGAAGAAACGTACATTCCAAACATTAAAATTATGAGCATTAAGCGTCTTGAATAAATTAATCTGCTGTTAGTCTCACACTTAGTATGCTACTGAAATCTGACCTGATGGAATCGTGTGCTTATTTTCATAGTGCAACACTCATCTTTTTCCGTTGCTTTACAGCAAAGTCTTCGAAGACACATTGAACCTTAGCTTGAGTCTCAGCTACGATCTCATTATGAAGGGGGCGTATGTCAACCTTACTCTCGATATACCCGGTACGTAGTGGGTGTGTGTGGAAAATTGCCTAAGAATAACTTTTACGTGGAACCTACTTTCTTTTATCAGAACTGTCTTCGCAAGGGATATCTATCTCGGACATTAGCGTTCAAGACGATAATTGTAAAGGAACGGCCGAGTATACAAATTTTACTTTACGAGCTTCGGCGTACCCACGATTAATGAGCAAACTATCGTTTTGGATGACCGATGTTATAAAAGAGGATTTAGACTGGACTCTATGCAGAGTTATTGAACAGTAAGTGGAATGAGTTTAGTGCCATTCGAAATGATAACTATTATTCATCGAATAGTATCGATTACTAGCAGAGCAATTCGGCTGGAATAGCTGGAATCATATTTTAACGCTGGGGGCGCTAGAGTAGTGGTAGTAGTCCATCTCTCTCTCTTATATACATCAAGATAGCGGAGTGGACAGACAGAATTTCACCCAACATCCAATAATCTCCATATTTTCAATAAGAGCAAAAATTAAAGCAAAGGAACCAAAAACCACAGATTCCCTGTCATTAGTCTCACAGGTTCACTGAATCTAGAAACTTATCGCAATCAAAAGAAACAAATTGTCGATACACAAAGAGAAATGGGAAGAAATTCTGACAGGCTAACGATACCTTATAACTCTTCCTCATAATACTGTACCAAGTTTAATTAATTGGAGACAATTCTAAAAAATAGAGTAGTGGGAAAGTAGACTAGTTCTAGGAAAGTTCTACACATTTAAAAAAAATTACATAAAAAAGTTCATCAGAAATTAATCAAGTCCTTAACGTTTCCCAATACAGTGAAATTTCGAGAGGCGCGGAATCTCAAGCTGTAGTGGTAATGCTCTCGAGAATTACTCAAGCAATATTCGGAGGAAGATAGATACCGAACTCAACGTTGGACTTACCGAGGGCATTCTACTAGAAGAGATTAAAACTAAATGTTTATCGTCTGTCATGTGGTGTATTTTACCAAGAATAAATAAACCCTCTATCGTATCTAATTGTACTCGAAAGTGTCATATTAGGCACCAAGAAAAGAAAGAAATACTATATAATGTAGTGAAACAGAAACTCCAATGATGTTTATGCTATTGAGAGAGCCGAATTAGGAAAGGGACCGAAAAGAGTTAAAGAGGTTTTGCTGTGATGTCAAGTCCGATCCTTAACTAGTGTTGTTTCAAAGTCTGCAGATTTTTTAATTCTCCAAATTTATATCATTTGAAAAAACCTTCAAGTATGGCTTTGGAACGATTTAAATGACAAACAGGTTTTTTATTAGTAATGTCGCAAAAAAAACAGGATTCGCGTACGGCTAAGAAATGAAAAGATGGTAGTAAGTAGGTGATATGGAGGAGAGCAAAGAAGTCGTACAGTGAATAATACCGTATATATGTGTATAAGTGCCGCCCGGATAATCTTGTCCCAGTTATTGACCAATGTATAACTAGCATGCGGGTTTTGTGGTGCGTCATGAGCGAGAAAATTTCCGCAGTTATCGTTAGGTAAATGGCCAAATTGTCGCGATAATTACAAAAATTATATTGAGAAAAGTAAAATAGGCTATGTATACATTTATTTCAATGAAAGAGAAAGAAACAAGAGTCGATAGTTCCGATCGTTATACCCCGGGCTGCGGAGTCGGAGTCGGTCAAAAAGTGCCGACTGCGACTTCAACTGTCAACTGTCAATGTCAATTTTGTTGTTAATGATGACAGCTAACATCAGGTACGAATCAAATGTGCAATGCCGGTCGGTATCGTCGTCGATAGAACTAGCGATGAAGGAAGTAAATTCTTGTTCGATTTTGATTAGCGACAGCGTAACAAAAATCCTACCCTCGTAACAAAAGCCAGGTACCATTTCGAAGCCAAACACGAATTGAATTATGTGTTAGAGAGTGCAGTGTCTGTATAAACTTTCCGGTCGCGCGTGCCAGTGATCTATGATGGTCGTCGATAGAACTAGCAATAAGTAATAGTTTGATTTTCATTTATGACAGCGTTCACTAAGGCCGTTTCCTTTGTTTTCTATTTTTAACAAAGATTTATATCACGGTTCTGGAACTTTCAAGTTCGGAAGTAGGTTGGGTAAGATATGTGTCATAGTTGAGTTGATGTGCCATGTCGTAGTTTTATGCGTCCTATTTTCAGGTGAAAAGTTGCGATGTTAAGGAATAAAGGTATTGTAGTTGTTACTTTTTGAACTATGTAGCAGTAAACATCACGAAAGAAGGTTTATTTAATTTTGATTTTATTGTCTTTACAAATATCCCAATCCTATGCCGAAACGAAGTCTCCTTCGACTCATTAACAAAACCCTGAATGTCAAGAGCAGATGGTTATAATTTCCTAGTATTGTCTCTCATTCAATTGAGTTATGATTTAGGCATAGTGAAGTTGCAGGCAATGTTAGGTCAAGGTTGATAAGTCAGTATGATATTGCTAGTCACCTCTAATAATATTATTGATACATTGCAAGCATATTGACTAGGGCTCAGGAACACTAATATGAAATAAGCTAGCAACTGATGATTGAGACATTATCGACGAAACAAACCCCAACACCCCTCAAGGATCCTCAACACCAACAACAATTACCTAGTCGCCAAGTGGCAGCATGTCAAATTTCAAATGTCCAAGTTAATACACTTGGTCAAAAACAACAACAACAGCAACCGTCATCTAGATCGAAAACTAACACAATGGAATGTAACCACGGAAGTTTAGGGTGTGAACAAACAGCCAGTGTTTTAATCGATGAACGATAATCAATTAGATAATCACAAAATCCACTTGTTCTAAGAAATTATGTTTACAAAAATAAGCTCATCGAGAGCCTTTAGGCTTATCAAAAATCGGGAGAAAAAGCTGAAGCCTTAAAGAAGACTTTTCAAAGATTACGAAATGGTTACAATCCGATTACAAAAATCTGTTTCGGTACAATTTGATTAAATCTGTTATAGGGAATTATCTCCCAACGGTAAGTGCAAGTATCCGAGAAAAGAAGCTATTTCATACGGTTTCGCCAACTCACACACACACACATAGACTCGAAACGAGGTCAAAAAATCCCATTTTTTTCTAGTCCGAATGGACGTATAAAACTGCTCGCTCTTGAAGAGTAAGATGCATCGAAGACCAGTGGCGTAGCGGGGGAGCGAGTGGATTTTGTCTGGCGACGATACCGCTAGAAGTTTTATATAATATATTTTGCGCAATGAGTAATGGAATAGAGCAGACCAGTTGCCTAAACCTATTTCAGGTTTAGTAACTATAGTAAACCCCCCCCTCTTTTCTCTCGTTCAACTGATGAAACAGTAATATTTATAAAGTGCAGCGATTGAGAAAAGAATTGAAAAATCCTAAATCCTAATTCCTAAACAAGCAACTAAATCACGTACATTGACTGGGGGAACTGAGGTTCAGCAAAAGATATGGTGCCTGGATACTTGTCTTTAAGTGCATGGTAGCTATATTAAAGTTACGTAATATTTCGTCCGTTAATGGCCCAAAATCGTGGTTCGTTTGCCCTATGGTGTATACCACGCGTTGTCACATTTGCAAGAAAAAATGATCTCGCGATTCTGTCCACGTCGCGTGACAGAACGTGAAAAGTTCATGTCCTTTGCCGACAGCTAATTTTCGGAGTTTATATCGGTAAAATCTTGCCTGATCAGAGTAAAGTGAAACAAGTACAAATCCAACAGAATCGTGGTAGGAGACGGGGATACACGGAGAAAAATTAACTTTAATCGGTAGTGATATTTTTTGTCAACTTTTGCAAAAATGGCCATCCGGTCGCAACGCTAAAACTATCAAAAGTCGTCGATAATTTTTTTCGAGCTATGATGGCGTTGTGGCTATTTAAAAATAAATTGAAGATATGATCGCGTTTTGCCCCCGGGAATAGTTAGTTCTTCAATGTGACAAGCTCCATAAATGTTAACACCATCGGGTAAACAAGTCGGCTGAGGCACATATGAATAATTCTATACGGTTCTATTATTACATCGATCAAGCACACGAATGGCGCGCTAGAACTCTCCGAAATCGTTAGTATTCGAAGAAAATTACGCGTATGATCGTAACGAGTTTTTTTTTTCAAAAAATAGAGACAAAAACCAGAATAGGCTATTTTAAAGTAACCAATTATTGAAATTTATGCAGCTCAATTTAATCAAGTTCGAAAAGTTCGGCACAGCTAGAATTGCATCAGAGAAAAAAACGAAAGTTTGTTATTAGACGAGATATTATCTTCCCAAATCGAGAATGTGACGCATAAGGTGTGATGTGTCAAGTTATAAAGCGGTGTCGAGAACAGAAAACGATTATTCGTAATATGATGTCTATATATACTGTAAACTTCTACACACTTCTCATGTTTTACCAGCTGAGCTACCAACTTAAATTAGGCCAGCATTAGTCTATCATTATTTCAACTGATAGCTTTCTGCTGTAACGAAAGGCTACTTTAGGAAATTAATGTAATGCACTTAGTTTTATTTTCTTTGTTTCTGTAATATCAGTGACTTGATAATTTAATAACATAAAATAGCGAAATTAACCATGCATATTTTTATTACCTCTGCTGCTTTTGTGATCAACATTTTCGTTGTCTTCACTACTACAGTTACTGCGGATCCCAAATTATCAGAATTAGGTAAGTCTTGCAAACGGATCGAGAATTACTCTTGCGATTTTGTACTATTCAAAGTTTGCATTTCTACAGTAAATTATCCAACTTCGACGTCAAATGAGATAATACTATATTGAAATGCTATTGTTAATCACCAAATATTAATGTACGAGGGATATAGTTAGCAAAATACACATAAGGATGACAGTGGATTTGATCTTTTACATCGCATATTCAACGAGTATTCAACCAGTATTTCCTCACAATTCTACCGGGTACTTCTACTATCAATAGAATGGCGCTACTCAGATTTTGACCTCCAGCATTTGTGACCTAGTATCAATTTCTAGAATCGTACTAAAATCGCTATCAGAATTCTTCTGATCGCATATCCAAAGAGTATTCAACCAGTATTTCCTCGCAATTTTACCGGGTACTTCTACTATCGATAGAATGGCGCTACTCAGATTTTGACTTCCAGTATTTGTGACCTAGTATCAATTTCTAGATTTGTACTAAAATCGCTTTCTGAATTCTTCTGATTGAAACTTTCACTTTATTAGACCAGAACGTATTCAAAAGTTTGAGCAAAACACAGCTAAAGGACCTGAACGGGAGTTATACAAAGGGATTCGTTACCATGAACTACATTCTTGACCAGTGAGATTTTATTCGAATTTGTTTATTTTAATTGTCACAATCTCTCTCACATGTATGTAAATAATCGCATTAAGAACAAGCCTAATCTGACGCTTAATGTTTAACAGCAACATGATCGAAGAGGTGTCCGCCCAAATGGGAGAATTTGATTTGAAAGTTGCAGATACAGAGATGCACGCTCGTCTTCCGAAGACTAAAGGGACTCTGAGTGGCATCTTCAAAGTGGATCTTGTAATGTATGTTTACCTACAGCAAGCTATCCAGTATTTACATCCCGATTACAGATCGATTTACTTAAGCCGTCGCGGCACCAAAACAACATATATTTTTGTCGAGTTAGACGACAAACTCGAGAGCTTAATCGCCGGTTAGCCTAAGTCCGAGAAGATTTAAAGACCGCAAAAATATTCGCAGCATTAGTAGGATAATCCGGTCTTCTTTTCACAGAAAAAAGTTTGTTCCGGTGGATATGAGGATGGGAGGCCATTACACAGCAAATATAAGCGATGTGGATTTGTCCATCCAAATTAAGTTGCCGACAGCTACACGTAAGCCTGTTATTGAGTCATCATTGTGTAATACCATAGTGTAAAGGCGACTACGTATTTCGCACGAGGACTTCTAGCCTCCTATCAACAGGTTCAACTAAACCAATTATTTTGTTTGCACAGGTGCTAGTATGGAATTGAGTCATTGCGAAGCTGGTGTGTCCGAACTAAAATTGAAATTAGAAAGCGAAGAGAACAATGAATCAGATATTCTTATCAATCTAGCCGACTGGATAGGGGAAGCCATGCAACCAAGCTTTTCGGATTTATTCTGCGACACGATGCGAAAGTAATAATTTAGTAATTCAATTTAGTCAAAATTATTACTTGTTCATGTTAATATTATGCAAGGAAGAAAGTACACTCTCTGCTCTAGGACGAACAAAATATTTAATTCCCAAATGAAAAAAAACGCTTAACACGCCTTCACTCAGCACGGTTTTACTACTGCCAATTTTCAAAGATAGTGTATATATATTGATGCTATAGTTCACGTGATTATAGTTAGAACAAATTATCATCGAGAAAAATGAGCCATTTGAGAGCTAAAAAGAAAGCAGAGAAACGTTATAATATAACCATTTTACTACTTAACTACTCTTTACGTTTAACGCTCCAACCCAGAGGTTCTCAACGTTTATCCGTATTCCTCCCATAGAAACCCCAGACGCTTGATCATTACAGAAAACAGAAAAAAAATATCAACCACATATTTACAAATTTTCATACAACTTTAATGAGAACCCTGAACCTCGTGCTAGGAAACTAATAGTCATTTGTCATTACAACTCGAAGCTAGTAGGTAAATCTAGATTCTAGAAAACTATCATGTAGCACTGATAACATTCGACCTTACGTAAAAACAAAAACTTCCTAGAAACTTTTCCCCAAATTCCCCCCTTAGGCAAATTTCCTCCCAGGAATTTTAAATTCACTGCTCTAACTTATCCACGGCATTTATTAGGGACCTGCTGTACTCTGAACTTTTTACCATTATCAACAGCATGAATTTTGTTCAACTCCCCAATAATTGCTTCGTTAAAAAAATACCCAAAATTCACGGGTAACTCGTGTAAGGGATTCGTTGCCACAGATAAAATTGATAGCTATGGTACCACAATCAATAAGTAACATTTTAACATGCCGTTCTTCAATATGACCACTTAGTTAACAAACATAATTTGATCTTTTCGTGTAGGATATTGGACCAAGGACCCGGATCTCCGATCGTCCAGGCGCTCGGAAGAAGGCTTTGCATGCTGGATAGTGGAAAATGTCAAGGGTAACTCCAACAACGCATAATACTGCTCCGAGAGCTATTATATTATTACTCTATAAATTCCAAAAAGTCTTGACGCACAAGATATTTTACGATACGTTTCTCAGAATAATAAGATATGCGCATGTTTGTTTTCTACTGCCAATTAATCCTTCAGAACAATCGGCGATATCTTATCCGAGATTGTCAATCAAAAAATCTTCGTCGGGCTTACGACATGTCATAATAGCGCGCATAGCGCACATGATTAATCGACTTCTACGCCAGAACTATTTAGGCCAAACGTCGGCTTAGTTTGGTAATTAGCCTGTATCGTGAATAGCCTTGGTCTTTTTAAAAGCTACGCCCAAGCTTATAGTTCATTCTTTTTTAATTAATGGCGTGGTATGTATAAAATGTCCGAGATTGTATTTTTTTACCTTTACTGTCGAGTTATTGAATATAGAAAGGGTGCTGTCATCATGGTTCTTGTACCACGAGGTTTAGATCTGGTACGAAAAACCTCAGTGGAACGACTGAAGATCTTGAGGCAAGTAAATCCGCGTTTTAGCAACAGTTAACTTACTACAGGCGGTAAACAACGCAGACTTCGATTATTTTGGATACACTCCGAATACTAGAAAACCAAGCCACAGCAGCGAAAAAAAAAGAAAGTTATTTCAAAGCTTAGGAACGGCTGGAGGGTACATTGAAGAATTGATTGCAATGTAGTCTCTATACGAGGGAGAACTTCTACTACTTAAAAATTCACCACTATTTAATAGAATACAAGAACATATCACTATGTGATGCAGCTTAGGAACGGCTGGAGGGTTCGGTACATTGCAGAATTGATTGTGATGCAGTCTCTATGGGCAAGTTTCTACCTGAAAATTCACCACTACTTACTAAAATACAAGATTATATCAAAATCTGAAGTAGCTATGGGCTGACTATAATTATTATTTTGTAAAAAAAGATGAAATGCCTGTATGCTTGAGATAATGTCTATGTTTTCCCTCAATATAGGCCACAGATTTCGGTACAACAGTCAAAATAAGCAAGGCATAGCAACATCTTATAAACCTGGATACATAAGACCCGATAGTGGGATCACCATTGGTTGGTTATAACTTCCATCTGATTTTTACCGAGGCACTATAACGCATGTGAAAGTACAAGCAAGAATCCACAGAAATCCGACAGTCTTAATACAAGACCATTTACTCAGCAGTAAAAAATCAGCTGACCAAACTGACACGTTTATGGCGGTATTGTTTCACGCTGGACATCGAAAACAATGACTAAAACACAATATCGCTCTTAGCTACCGCATCTAACCTATAAAAATAATGCTAGCACACCTCAGGTGTAGAATTTCTTCCCACTTGTTTTTTGACGTCAGCGTTCGAAGATTTTCTGACAGTTTCAACCAGCATTTAAGATTGCTGGAAGGAAGTGGTAAATAGTGTTGTAAGATTAATTTGATTGCGAATGAAATATTGTTTAGCGGTATGTATCGTGCTCACACATAACAAGCACTTGATTACATATCGTAACATACCTTATCAAGATCGTCGATTGCGAGTTATTCAATAAACAATTCGATAGCATCTCCAGAATGCGAAGAAATAATAAATCAATCTTCGGCAATCTAAAAACATGACAATATCACTATCATCATGTCACCAGACACTTATTTTCAATAACTTCACTCATTATAGATTGATACCTGACTCTACAATTGTGTATTAATTTTGTCGTAAATGTAATGTTAAAAAATTCAGTTTCATCATAACACTATTTCAGAGCCCAAAGTTTGAACTTGAGTTGCATCACTAACGGAAACAAAAGAAATTGAGACAGGTCTAATTAACTTAAAAGGCAGGACAAAATATTGTGGTTGAAATTGAAAATCAAATTTCAGAAATTATAGCATGGTGTTATATATCTTATATAATTACGAAAAAAATGCCATTCAAAAATGATGTAATTTCAAGCCGGGAATAGACTCTGGTAAGTGTATCTAATGACTCAATTTTATTTGAGGCTCGGATGCACTATAGCTTGTGACCTGTCAACCAGGTCTATTTTATGTACTATAGGTTTTAATAAATTACGGAAATAAACATCAGCTTATTTACTTACCTCAAAATAAAGCTTTTGTAATTGCTTCTCTGTCGTGAACGCAATTTTCTCATTCCATATGCCTGCAAACGCTCTTGCGCAAAGCTGACAATGTTGCGAGATGCCTCGTAACATTCCGTTGCAACATGACGAAGAACAACAAGGATTTCCTGTTGTTCCTTTTTAAGTTTCTTCACATTATTAACAAATATATGCTTAAAATATTCCTCTGGATCATTACTTAGTGAAGCAAACAAGGGTTTGTAATATGAATGATGTGCGTTTGTTTCAAAGCAGTCTATTTCCGTTGCAAATTCCGAGGGGTACGAGATTGAGCGTAATTTTGCAAATTNTTTTAATGCATGATCTTCCTATTCTTGCAACAGCACATATAGGATGAAAAAGAGAGTTGTAAGAGTCCAGCTTATGTTCAAACGATTTCAAGAGCTGTTGACAGGCAATTGAAAGCCCAGAATATCTCAAATTTGAGCTCTCTCTTCGGGGTGACAATTTCTCAGGTATGGATGCACAGTTTGATTGCTTTGAACGGCCTCTGTTGTTTAAATCTGAATTAAATGCTAAGGCATTTGTGTACGGTTCTTGATCGGTTCGTTGGTCATGAAAATGATAAGAAAATGCAGTACGTAAAACTATGTGTGTGACCAAGCCAGCAATTTGAACAGAAATGATCTCTGGCGCCATCTCGCAGTGAGAAATTCGATCTCTGAGCCTTGGTCCATCCAACATTACAAATAAATCATACAGAAGAACCTGTATTGATATATAAATGTAATTAAAGTACAGTGTATTTGAATCTTATAAATAAAGTAGATTTTGCTTCGAACTTCGAGTCCCCTCAGCAGGCTTTTGTATCTGAGGAATGAACCAAAAATCGGTCCCACAATGTTTTTTTGCTTGCTAGTAGTTCGACTTAAAACCGGTCCCAATTTTGACTAATGAATATACAAGCGAGATATCGCAGAAATGGAGCAATTCTCATTTCAGCCTTTATACCAAGTCACACTGGGGCCCCCAACATACTTTGATGATAACAGTACATATCGACTAATTGAAGGAGACCGCTAGGAAATCAATATAGCGTAATAGTGATCAACAAGGCCATCTATAGTCACGGTATTACTATATTAATAACAGTAATAAGAAAGCTCACCATTAGAGAATCACCTAATACCATAGCAATTTTGTTTTCACTGCCATTGTCGAGAGTTTCAGAGAGTATCTGCATCAAGGGAATTGCATTTCATCACAAATACAAAGATGAAACAGCTATGGTAATAAGTACGGCATTACTTCATCCAGGGTTGTGTACAGCGCAGTTGATTCGGCCGTAAGGATTCTGTGTTCACAACCATTACATGAACAAAACACAGACCTCAGAATATTTTCGAGAAGGGGAAGTAGCAATATCACACAGTCTCCATATCTGAAATAGTTAAATGAGTTCTTTGCTTGTGTAGGAAGGTATATTAGTTGCAAATTAAAGCATAGGTTGATGACCATTTTGTATACACCCAGTCCACTTTAGACCGTAATTCCTCAATCGTATGATATTTACCACTTGGTAAATGAGTTTCATTCCTTCGGCTCTGAAGTACATGATATATTGGGTATTTTGTGAGTAAAAACAAGAAAATGTCTATTGGCTGTACGTTCCAGCACATTGTCATTGAAGAATAGAATGTTTGCTGACAGAATAATAAATAGTGTGTTCATAGGAATGCATGATAAAGAATTAAAACTGCTCTAAAAGTTGTTTCTAATTCTGGAAAAGTTTCAATAAATTGTTTTTAGCACGAGTCAGTAGTTCCAAGGTATAAAATACCCCCCTAAAAATGATACGAATTAGCAAACCCAATACAAACCTTCCAACATCGAGTAGAGCAAATGCTTCCGCGAAGCTTGGGATCATTTCCAAAGAAATCATCTTAGATTCACATATAATATCTATCAATTTCTCCGATTCAGTGTTGACATTGATATCTATAAAATAATGCAATAAAATGTGATAACTGCATAATGTTCAAAGGAAGACTTCACCACAGAGACTTCAAAATAAATCTTGCTAGCAACTGGGTTTTCAAATACAAATGGTTCCATACTAATAAATATGATAGGTTCCTGGGGTTTGTTTGTCAGTCTAAATGTTCACAAGTTCAACAATAGTTTAATTCAAAAATGTGTAAATTAAAGATATTCTTGAAACTCAGAATACATTTGCCTTGTGGGTAAAATCATCAAATAACTGCTGCTACTTCTGTGGCTGCCCAAGAAATTGCATGTCGCGGAAACCCTTTTTCAGATGGAGAATAATTGAAATAATGTTTTATCAACATATCTGATCATCTTTTTAGAGATTTTCAAAACAAAAGTTATATTATTTCAGTTACACTGGATGTATAATCAATGGGAATCTGGGAAGCCAGCCGAATAATACTTGACAGGATATTTCATCAGACTTAAACAGCGTTTTCATATCTAAATAACGTAACAGCGATTTATATATCCCAAAATTTAGAGTTATAAAGAGTTTAAAATTTATGTATTATGAGGGAGCAGCCTGTAATTTGCGATGTGATCAATAAAGGCAATGCCCTATTTTTTTAAATGAATTCCAATTTAAACAGTCATCAAAACAGGGTAAATAGGCATGACTGTAGTGCAGTGAAAAAATTAACCTCTGCTGTACACAATAGATCGTAGTACTCACCACTGAATTCAGATGCAAGTAACAGCAGTGGAATGGATTCAGTGATAACAGGCCGGCGTGACAGACTGCAAATGACTTTCGTCTCTTGCAATCTACAGGCTATATCACTACACACATAGATGAGCAATGAAAAAAATCTAAAAGGAAGGGGGAAATTCAAACTAATTTTTTTCTAATTCAAAAACCTGATCATAACCACAAAGAGCAAATACATATTTGGAATCTCTTCTGGAGCCAGGAAGCCATGCCACGCGAGGTTTCTGAGGTTGAGACCTAGTGGGTTCCCAATCAGGATTTTTAATAATTTAACATTCAGATCTCCAATCACCAACCGAAGATGTTCAACAGACAGCAGGTCGCGAAGTAAGAATGGGCATGGTATGCCTGAAGATGTTAAGACCTAGAAGATATAAAATGTTTATAAAAAACTATCACCTATGCAGTGGGTAGTACTGTTATACCTTTTTTTGCTTTATTGAGAGGTAAATCTGGCAGAAAAAATTATATACTTTTATTTATATTCGGATAAGCTAGTAATTTAAAATCAGATTATGTGTGATGCTACTTTAACTGGTGACATCAATTAAATGCAATACGGTAAGTTTTTCCAGGTAATTAAACTATTCCAATAGTTTGAGACTACAACCTCATAAATTCCATAATGCATAGAGTTAAAATCTTGGTGCAGGAAAAAAATTATATGCATTTTATATTGTCAATACTCACATCTCCTAATGCTCTTTCCAATGCAGCTGTTATTTCAAGCAAAAGCAACATAGTTCCACCAGAATTTCTGGGAAATTCTATGATTTCTGTAATGGTTGTACCAACATAGTACGATAACCAGCTGCTGAGGATTTTGTTTTGTCGACTGACACTTTCACCTTTGGAACTCTTATGTGTTTCGTGAATAAGTTTAGCAAGAGGAACCGTTTTGACGAGAGCATTTTCAAAATCTTGTCTAGTTGTCAGATTGTCTTTGAAAATGATTTCAAGTGATAAATTTATTTGTTCACTCAGTGGCAAGTCAGCAGCCTGAAATGGCAATAGTTCTTCCTTTGCTTGCTGATCCTCAATTATACCACAAACCAAATGATGGACATTGGGTGAGAGAAATGTATTCACAGTCATTGCATTGCAGAAAAGTGGATTATTCTCACTTATTCTCTTATTACTAGTGTATAAAAAGTTTATAACAAAACTTATTATAATAAAGAAACATAAGAAAACAGTGAAATAAAATACCTATGATAAATGATTTGAAATTATTGTAGCATAGTATAAAAGAACATTTGCAAGAGTTATGCCAAATACGGTGGAAGCCAAAGTCAAAGGTGGTTTGACTTTTAATTGGTTCAACTTTTGAGTCAAATTTTTCCTTTAGAAATGATGTAAAATATATTAATCCATTCCAGACCCCCAAAAATTACCCATTAAACATTTTGAGTACAAACATCGGTTCTTTTTTCACTTCAATCATACCCAATACGATTTTTTTCACCACTGGTAACTTTCTCTGGTGTCACTATGAATGGGTATATTTAAAGATAAAATCAAAACTACCAAAAGAAATAACAAAAAACTCTTGGAAAAACAGACTTAATTTGGGAGATGTTTACAGAACCGAAGTCACGGGGCAAATGGCTGAGGAACATTAGAAATTTGTAGGCTCCCACCATCAGAAAATTATTATCAGTTCATGAAAATAAAAGAAAGAAAAAGCGGAAAATGGATGCAGCTTAATTTAATTCAAAATTAAAATGCATTATGTTAACTTGCAATTTCCTTATTAGTGATAGAGTGTTCATATAATTCATCCTTATTTTTTTTCAAATTCAATATAGCTTCTCTCCTCAAAGTAATCTTTCTTCCATTGAGTCCAAGCAAAGATGTCTCATTCAAATCTCCATCATTAGTATACATATTTTCACCTCTTCTTCCAAGCAAGATACGCATTGCCTTATTTTCTTGTAAAAGCTTGTCGTACAGTTCTACGCCTCCAGCAGCATATGCATCGGAGATACTAGCTGCTTCCATGTCTGCCTGGTCGCATATCCGACACTGCAACGCTGCTTTCGATACTCTGCACATGAGCCAGGCGATGACCATACCGAAGGCTGCAAAGCCGAGTATTTTAACAGTAGTCACAGGCTTCGCACGGAACAACAGTCTGGGCAAGTGGTAAGATAAATAATAGCCCACTAATGTGAAAAAAGGTGGCAACGCACACTGATAAAACGCCCAATTATTTCGTAAGTAAGACAGATGCCAGGCTATGACAAACTTCTTGGAATTTTCTGAGTATATCATGCTTTCCAATAACTTTATTTCTGTTGGATCTAATTCTTCAAACATTAGGGTTTTGCCAAACCTCCTGAGCCTCAAATCATGGCTAGATACTTCCTCTGCAGTACGACAAAAAAAATTTCTCGGGAGCCCTATCAAACTCTGGTTCAAGCCACCGGCAAAAAATCCTGCGCTACAGACATGCCTTGTCATGGAAATAAACGGCCTAACAGAGTTAATTCTTACATTCGACTCTTTACTGCATTCATTCAAAAGCACTATAGCTTTCTGCCACATGTAGTCGGAACTTGTGGGGTATCCGTGAAGGGGAAGCAAACTATCGCTGGGGGAAAAGTGAAAGAGTGAATTTTTTAACAAAAGCCCTCCAGCAACACTTCCAAACAGTATCCGTCTAGTTTTTGTGCGGAATATAAGTCTTGCTGCTGCGTGTGAAAGAGCCGCCATCTCATGCACGGCTATACCTTTGACAGAAGTTTTTTAACGATAATAACAATATCAGTTATACGAAGAACACTTTCTTCAAGACACATGGACCAGATCATCAAATGCATTCATGATCATGCTTCATAGAGACCACATTCATTCTGG
Organism: Halocynthia roretzi; assembly: GCA_013436055.1. Classification (NCBI taxonomy): domain Eukaryota; kingdom Metazoa; phylum Chordata; class Ascidiacea; order Stolidobranchia; family Pyuridae; genus Halocynthia; species Halocynthia roretzi. Next base: position 91,317 of record QRAM01000189.1, on the reverse strand, counting down.
TAGAATAAAGTTTCGTAAATATAATTCTTAATACCATTTATTACCCCGTTAAACGCAACCTAGATAGATTAGCTGGAACGAAAAAAGTCAGCTGATTTATTCATTCAATAGAAAAAATCGTAAACTAATTTCCCCACTGTATCATATCCAATTTTAACATGTTATACAATTACCATCGGTTATACGAAAAAATGAACTTCCATAGTCAATTAGCTGATCGATGTGCGACATTTTGATATATACCTACTGGATTTTACGTAAATTCCGGTATTCGTAAATAAGATATTCGTAATCTACTATTGCTACTGTATTGTAGGGTTATCGTGAAACGTGTTAAAATTGGATATGATACAGTAGCGATATCAGATTACGAATCTCTTGAAATATGGTCCATCACTGCTCTTGGGCTATTGGAATAACAGTATGTACACCACTCGCGCTGAACAGGTAAAATGAACATCAGAATTACATTTACGAAACTTTATTCTTACAGGATTCTGCCAGAATGACTGTGGTCTCCATGGACACACCACAATCCTGTGTATGGGTTATGAACTCCACACACAAACGGCGCGGATCTAGTATGATTGGAAAACAATTTATTGCCGAAACCAAGCTGTAGTTTAATATTTTCTACCGTTGAAAAAAACAATGCTTATTACAAAATAGCCACTGCGATAAAAAGATCTAAACAGCGCTACGCGGCATATTACTAACTCTTGCTCTACTGCTTCTGCTACTACACCCCTGACTGAAAAAATATCCATAATCTTAATTTGGAAAAACAAATTACATATTATGTCATAGTGGGGCGTTGCATAATCTAGTTATAACAATTGCACTTGAAAAAAAGAAGTGGTATACCCGTAACAACAATATCGCTTCAACAAAGAAATTTAAAACTGAAAACCGCACCGCATCAACCAGATTTCTGGTTTAGACTTTTCAATTCGTGTTCGTTCTTGAGTCTCACAGCTAGATTTCGTAATGCAACTAAAAATCCGCTAATGAGAAAACCAGCTCCAGTGCAATAAAACGAATAATCGTACGAAGAAGTTATCTCATAAAGCCATCCTGTAAAACAATGTAATATTCATGGCATACGTATATTTAGGCATTAATTAAATAAGTAAAATATATAAGGACCTACCTGCGAGTGGTGACCCTAAGCACACGCCTATACCCTCGAAAAGTAGCATCCAGCTATATGCCAATGGAAATGTTTCCTTTCCTAGCAGAAATGCTGTGCTGGTCTTTATTAAAGGATAATTAGCGCGCGAGAAACCAAGGATGACGGCATAAGCAAACAATCCTTCCACACTTGAGAAAAATGGACTGAGGACGGTAGCTAAGCCTAAGGAGAGCTGAAACAGTTATCAAGCGTAAAATGAAAATAATTAGACTTCAACCGCTCTATGGCTTCGTGTGCAGTGATTAGTTAGTGTAAGTAAAATAAAAATTGGATTCGATACTTGCCTGAACTATACCATACAAAGTAAAGGGATCAATTTTGAAGAAAATAGGTATGGAAGATACCAGAGGACGACCTACGATTCCTGCCAGTCCAATAATAGACAATATCAGGGCAGAAGTGTCAACGTCTATACCTTCAAGTCTGTTAACAAGTATCAAGTGTTTATCTCTAAATTATCCTTATAGGTTAAACAGTGATAAATTTACTTCGATCTTTGCGCCAGATGAACATAGGGAACGAAAATACATATCCAGCATAGAAAGTCGCTTGCAAAAATCAAAAGGAATACCGGATCCTTGAATAGCCGTACACTCCGCCGGGAAAAACTTTCTGCTGCAAAAAATATTACGATCAGCATTTTCTTTGAATGCTAAAAGAACATGTGGATCATTGCTCGTGGCTATGTATGACGCATTTTTCTAGCAGCTGCGAATATGCTCAAAACCAGGTGGTTAGGTGACTATATACTACGTCATTTCTAGCAGCTGTTCATGCCTCTGACAGGAGTTAATGTGACAGTGGTGCCTCGTACTCCGTACTCAATCAGTTCCAGAGGGCCGTTCGTACTCTGAATTGTTCGAGTCCCGAATCAATTATCCCCATTGAATGGGAAGTGAATTAATCCGTTCCCAGACAACGACATGATTCGAATCCATTCCAATCAACTTAAACAGTGAATATGCATAATTTGAGGTAAAAATATAGGGAATAGAATTTGATGAATAACAAATAATAAGAAAGTGGAAAACACCAAAGATAACGATTGAACGATTAAGTGGAAAATGAGTGAGAACCAAAATAGGGGGGGGGGGGGGTAACGGTGAAAAATAATGTTTAGAGTTTCCGTATCGAATATAGAGATAAGCTAATGTGGGGAAGCTATAAAGAAAAATGTGGAGTCTCGTGACGTATGGAGAGACGAAAACTGTAGAGGGAATGAATAACGTTTTCATGTTATTAGAGGGAAGAATTGAATGCTTGTAAGCAGCGGGGGGATAAATTGTCTTGGTGATTAAATGATCTTGTGGGGACTTGACTTGTATATGTCAAAGATTGTGTTTGGCAGTCCGACATTGTAATAAATACTGTATATGAGAAATCAAAGAGTTATTGGTTCATCATACTATACGATCGAGTGTATATTAACCATCGTATTACATTTGTTTTACGTAACCTATCTGACGAGGAGCGGACGAGTCGTCCTCTCTGTAAGCGAGAGTGTATTTGTTAGCGTATACCTAAACAAAACGACAATATAAACCAAATACGCAACAAAAATAACATAAATAAATGCCCTAAATACAGTCAAAGCTTGTTACTTCGACGGTTATCTCAAAATTAGCTTGAACTGATTTGATGGTCATACTTCGTTTTGTTCGAACTCGGTTAGCCAAAGTTATATTTTCCAGCAGATTTAGCGCCAGTTAGCGCTAGGTCATTTGTAAAATTCAAGTTGGTGTTAACGAAGTTTCAATTTTAAAATCACAAACTTACTGCCGTGGATTAGAAGCTTTGATATTTACTTGCACTGTTAACAAGTATTAAAACGAGCTCAAATAAGTTTGGCTGGGGTGATAACAAACAAAGTGTCAATTTTATTTATTCCCGCGTGAAATTCGAATGCCTGCGGCAATTAAAACATGCTGCCGATCACACACGTATTTCACACAGCGAGCACAATTTTCACTACGTGCGTTGAACTGCCAAAGAGCATTTTACACGCGCAGTTCGAAAGTAGAGGCAAGGTCGAACTTCGAATAGAATTTTTCATGAATTTGACATTCGAGGTATGGAACTTACAAAGATAAGGTGGGGCAAAGTAAGAGGCACCACTGTAAACTATAACGAAATTCAAGATCACCGCTTGCAATTATTAAATTCCAGTTTATATTTTGGTTCTTATTGAGCATCCTACATTGGCCAAAAGGTAATCAAATGAGGGCCCGATTCCATTTAATTTAGTTCTTCCCATTGCGTTTGTTTTAGTGTTCATCATTCATGTTTAGTCAAACTGCTGTAATTTACCGCATGTACTGTTTAACTTATGCACCTTATAACCTAATCCTGTTACTCACGTTTTGTGATCAGCTCCGATTTGTTACGTTCAGCGTGGTATGAAATACGGTAATCATTCTGCATATTCTGTGTACATTCATTATTGTCAGAATTTCGCAATTTTTTCTTCGCTTCTGTATCGTCTTCTGTGCCTGTTGGCTCTTGGTATTCACTTCCTTCCTTATAGTTAGAAGGCTTGCTTGCTCCTGCGATTTTCCAGTCTCTAAGTCTTGGAAATTCCATCAGGTAATTTGGTGAAATGAGTAACTGATGCAACATTGCCAGATGAAGAGAAATAGCGCCTGCTATAGCAATAGCTCCCTGTGAGGTTATTAGGGTTAATACTGTACAATTGTGCAAATGATAGAAGCAAATTACCTTCCAGTCATATGTATTAATAAGGAATTGATAAAATATAGTTAGAAGAAACGTTCCTATTCCAACACCCGCTGACGCAATACCTTCTGCCATTGATCTGTGCTTGTTGAAATACTGGTTCAGTGCTATTGACGAAGTTAAGTTGCAGATGCCAGAGCCAACGCCTACCGCAAAATGTGAATACCATTATTAAAACATAAAGCAAACTGCATACGTCTAGACTCTAGGGTCTGCAATATACCGGTTAAAATGCCAAATGTGAACCCAAGATGACCAAGACTGGAAGCAAATGCACTTGCTGCCTGGCCGAATCCAAGAACGAAGGCTCCGATGAAACCGACTCTGCGCAAACCAATGCAATCAATAATTACACCGTATACTGGACCTATGAGAAACATTGTACAGTAATATGTATTCAGTTGTATGTAAGAGAATTATGAAGAGCAGTTGAATATTTTTCCTAGCAGAAAGAACATAATAACTTGATATTTCATCTGACTTAAGGTACTCATGTCTCACGTTAGAGATTAAGATTGAAGGTTACTAAAAGGGGACTCTCTATACCGCTTACATTATGATATAAAGTTAACACGAATTTCGCTCAAAATGGTAATGCATAGCCGACAATAATATCTTACTGAATATCGTTCCACTCCCAGATGCTAAACCAGTGACGATTGCCACCTGTGCTTCTGAATTCGGAAAAAAATCGTTCCAGCACATGTAGAACACCCCGACTGTGGTTATGCTGCCCCATGCCAAGACATTAATGACTAATACGCTAAACAATATTATCCATTTGTACAGAAGTTTCTCAGTGTCTACATTCATTTCGCTTTATGGCAGATGCAGATGCAGATGAAAACAAATAAATTGAGAAAGAAAAATTAAATGAATATAGAAGTTGGCATATAAAACTAATGAAGTAGTATACATTCATTTCGTAATCAAACTTCCAAACGATATACTTACGCGGGCCGGCCAAGTTCTTCCGCGAAGCTCAAACAAAATCATAACTTTAAGAAAGTGTTGGTACTGCTAATGTTAGACAGAGTATAAGAAAGGACGGCCCCGAGTCAGAGCCTTAATTCACTTTAGGACAAAATAGATACGAGAAATAAAAAGGTTCCACTTTCCTGCTGAGAGAAAGAGGCAGAACTTCTCCCGGGTCTTTACCCACAATAAACGAAACCGCCTACTACATAAGCGGCGCTAAAATTTAACTAAATATTAATTTAATTCTTTCAACTACTGCTCAATTCCGGACTAAACACACTAAAATCGACCTGAAGGCAATCCTCAAAGTGTCTCACTGTGAGTGGCAATTCAATATGCTCTATGTTAGATGACACGTGATGTGGTTAATATCACTGTTTCGCTTGTTTATGCTCCTGCGACAGCCAACTCCATTTTTGTACAACTGACTATACCTCGTCCAGAATTTGAATCGACTATACCTCGTCTAGAATCATCAAAAGACAATTTACTGCCGGAACTTAATTGGAGTTGAATATCTAATATCACTCAAGTTACCGGTGTGCATTACAACATAGCCAGTGTGCCAGTTGAAATGCATGATGACAAAAAATGACACATACAGGAAATAGCTTCGCTACACACTATCGTACTTTCTGATGCAAATGTACGTGTCTTAACAGTAAACATACACTTTAAATGAATGCGTTGAGTACTTGCTAGTCAAACAAGATTGCAAAGAATACACACAACCATAACCATCTTATTCTCCCAGATTCAACTATTGCATTCACTGCTATTGATGAATCGGTGAACTGTTTTGTTTTGAAAAGCTGAACTGATTTCTCAGTTATCGGCCAGCTGCGAGCAGCTACTGCCGTAACCTTATTAGTGATTTCTTCATACGGTATATCGTTGTATATCTAACGAGTTACGCGGAAAAGATTACTGGATGGCAATCTCAATCTCAAAAGTCTCACAGGTTCACCGTTCCAAGAAACTTATAGCAATTAAATGGAATAAATTGCCCACACATGGGAAGAAATTGAACACAATCTGACAGGCTAATAATACTTCATATCTCTTCCTTATTATACATGTCATCCTATACACATGTAACAACGGATATACTATGTTGCGTAGCGCTGCTCAGATCCGTTTTCACACTGACGATGCAGCAATAAGCTCCAGCAATTTAAGTAGTAGAAATATTTAACTGTTGGCTTTTTCACTGAATCGGTTTCTATAATCAACTACTGAATTCAACATGAAAATATATTTTTAACAATTTAACCTAACGTTCAGTTGCACTATACCTTATACACTTACGTATACAGTATTCACATATATATATATATATATACATATACAGTATAATGTAATTTACAGCTGCAGCGGTTGTTCTAATAATATAGCCTAACGTTCAGTTGCAGTAACACTTCTAGAACACTTGTTGAACGCTTGGGTGCTCAAGCGTTTTAATACGTCATAATACGTTCTTCATAATTCGTTATGGTTGGTAATCCCACGAATTAATAACGGATAATCAATGAGGAAACTGAAAACTTTTAGCTGTTTTAAAAATCTACCAAAGCAACCTGTTATTTTTAAGCTATACCTTGTACCGGATAACACAAAACTCAGGAAATGCATAGACTCTGGGAAACCCTAAAAAAGACCTAATAATTCGCTAAATCTGGCAGAAAAAAATGAAGAATAATTAACTGCTATGTGACACGCTTAGAACGTGTGTTCTCTCACATACTGTCTGGCTCTCGTGCAAGAGAATTATCGAAATGGTTACTTGCCAACTACCATATATTTCGACACCGATTACAATAGAACTCCCGCTGCAGCGGGAGTTCTAATTACACACCATTTCTTAGTGTAACGGATGAAATTGCCGTCTAGCGGTATATAGGGAGTATTCTGGAATATTTTTTGGTAGACTCGATAGATCTATTGAATTTTCTGTTTTGATATCACATGCTGGTTCTCTACAGAATTAAGGGGTATGTCGGGTGTAATCTTTACAGTTCTAGATAGACTTGTCAGTCAATTTTAGCATTTGTTTTCTCCACGTGGCCTGCTCAGTTCGCTAGTTTGGTATCTACTTAGTCATACGATATTTAGTGGGATATGTTGCATGCTCTTAAGAATGAGATAGGATTAGATATATTTGGTTGATTGGATTTTTTGGTTGTTTCTAGAGTGTTGTCGCTAACTTTAGAAATCACTTGTAATTAGATCCCTCGCAATTCGATTTTGATTTGCGCATTCATTTGGACCATTTGAGTATTAAGGTATACGAAGACTTGGATCTAGTGAATAAAGTGGATCATAATAAAGCTCTTGCATTTCTAGCTGTAAGACACTCAGCGTTGGTACGCGAGACAGTCAGGCTTCAATCATTACGTAACATCAACCTGCAGCCCCTACACTTAGTTTAAATTCTCTGCAAACTTTTTCTTTAAATTACGGATAATCATTGACGAGAATTGAAAATGTACGCGGCTCAAATTCAAGATTTTACACTAAAGTAAGGTAACGCTGATCGATGCAAAATGCAAAAATTACAAAAATACCTACTGCCACTTTGGCATTTTGCATTTGGGGTTGAATTACGAGAGAACTTCTCTATTTCATAGCGAATACCAACCAATACTGTATATATATTTTAAATAAATTCAAACGCTTTGCAAATAAACGATGTAGAAGTATATGTTTTAATTTAAATTTCCGCTGAATAATCTTCGATTTTTGTAGTGAATGCGTATAAAGCTCAACGTAGCTACTATCAGGAACAGATTGGTGTTATAAGGGTGAACGTTTGATTGAGATAAATTCGGTTACAGTGTTAAGTTTGGATCGGAGATTAGTGATTTTCACGTTACTATGTATGTTACGCTTCGCTGAACATGACCAACATTTGTGCTGTACTCTATTCGCTAAGGGATGCCTTCTATATGGATGGAGATCTACAGTTGTATCATGTACTGTATGCCTGGTGTTATAGGGAGTAGAAAATATAAGGTACAAGGTACATTCCATAACCTGATATTTAATCATATGAGAATATATAAAGTTCAAAGTACTAAATTTCCTAAAGTACAATTCCTAAACATGAGATATATATAGTGATAAGCCGATTAACACGACACGGAGGAAAAATAAGTCTCGAGATACTGGTAGAGACATGTAGTGTGAAATTTGTGATGATTTGTGAAATTTGTGTTGAAGATACGAGACTGTAATATATCAAAGATAAAAGACAAAAACTTGTATTGATTTATAGCTTACAAAGACCTTCCGAGTATCGACGAAGATTGCGGAGTTCCTCCTTGTAATCAGGAGTGCCCCTGTAGCGGTTCAAACGACAGAGTACAAAATTGACTAAACAATAACCCAACAATAAACCAGAGCCGCAACATGCATACTTCCAACAGTCAACCTAAATACTAATACCAGTAATACTAATTTCTCCGTTTATTTGGGAACGCCCGAGTCATCTGCACTCAATCAACGCTAACCCCCTTTTTCGCAGTATAAAGCTCTATTGGGATTCGGTTCTTTGCCGGGTCTTGTGTATTGTACAATTCCTAATAACAGAATATTATAAATCATATTGAAACACGATAACTCACTAAAGGCTTGGTATAATTGTACATAATATGCATCGTCCTTTTTTCTGTTGTTAATGCCTCACCGCTACTAAAATGTACTTTACTCTTTCGTATCTGTCCTGTAGTTTCGAAAACCAACATAATGCTTTCTAGGAGCGAGTCGCCATTCGTGAGTATTTTTGTATCATATGGCGAGTAAAAACTGCAACGTTTTCTGTTTAAAAAATACCTTATCAGCATTTTGCATGTTGATTCGAAAACATTTTTCTTTGGCACGCTCGAAATGTTTCACGTATAGTTTCAGCATAAAGACAGTTGGGGTCGCCAATTGTCGCGGGAAAATAGTTGGGACAATACTAAAACCCGAAGTACCAGCAATACCACATGTACCACCTGCGTCACATGCACTACCTCTACCACATGCGCCACCTGGTAACATAAACGCCAGATAAAAAAAAACAATAAGATTGCACGAACAAGGAAAATTCGGGTATGGACACACTGCGGACCAAAGAGACTCAAATCCCACTTGAGATTGCACACGCACTGTAGCGACTATGGACTAATACGAACACTAACTAACGCACTGTAGCGTACAAAATAAAATGATTTGGCCTGAAATTCGGGCCCAGCAGCTCTCCACAGGAGATAGCTGCGAAGCAGCTAGTTAAGAATAAAGTGAATTCTTGCCTAATTGCAGATGATTCCTGTGTTACCGTAATATCCTGGTCTCATATAATATGCCCTTTTCTCCGTGACTCTGGTGGTGGTTACATCGCGTGAATGAGAAAGGAGATTGTATTTAAGGATCAGTAGGCATAGTTAGGTCAACGTAAGTTGACGTGGCTGCTTTACCCCTCAGACAAGAACCCGCACCCGCAAGAACTACAAAGATTTGCATTTAAAATATGTTCTGAAATTCTTAAGACTAGAAAATCGCACATAACTGAGATGTTTATTTCAGAGATTTTTAATCTATTTTAGAGGTAATTCATGTAGATACCAAGTTGATGATGTGCGAAACTCACATGAAATAACGAAATGAAGTCCGTAATTGAAATAGACTGCAGTAATTGGACGAGTTTTCATTGTCGGAAGACTTTGTCATATACATACAAAAAAACCTTCGATTCCTCTTCCTTTTTCAATTCCCTAGACAAGAAAACAAAATTTACGTTTAAATCGATTCGGCAACACACACACTCATAAATACAGGACGGATATGATTGCTTACTTTTCAACTGTTTTACAAAATATATTTTTGAGATCGTCCTTCAAGCCTTTGGTTATACTTTTTGATATCCGCTTCAGTCCCGGAATAGGTATTAACCCGCTTTGCACCAGCTCGAATCGGAGATTGTTGTTTGTTATTTCACATTTATCTATTTCGAATTCTTTGCTCCCCTTTGCTGCAACAGAAGTTAGATTTCACAGTAAATTGATTTTAGACTATTATTATTGCACCAGTACCCACGTGGCAATTTCAGACTGACGTACGCTTCCGAATTTTCTATATAGATAGCGAATTCTCTTGTGAAATTTACTTTCGTGATGAAAATGAGCAGATTTCTTAATGGAATAGCATAGTGAGAGTCTTTTATATTTTCTATACACTAGCAACATTCAATTTACATTTTTGTTACTGTGCTGATATTCCCTTGCGCCGTTCCGACCACGTTGAACAGTTTAATGTTCAAATGTGTTTCATTCTTCGCGTATGTCACGTTCCCCGTCACATTTCTTGAAATGACAGTGCTGAAATGAAAGAACAATTTTAACTAGAAGCATCGCACCAAAATTTTGAAAAAACACCTTTTTAACATCAATGAACTTGCTCTGTTAAAGTATAGCCAACTATGACTGGCCCGAATTTGTGCTTTCCAGAGAAAGGTTTTAGTGTAGTTCCGATAAGTTCGCTCAGCGGAAAATCCGTGTCTAAAGCATATATACCAAAATGTAATTTCTGAATTATCTACTGGTACATTACAAGTTTGGTTTGAAAACGCACTTTCTTCCTGCTCAGAGAGAGGTTGTTGAATGGCCGCTGCTATCTCATACGAAGCGAACGACAGCAAACAAAAACAAAATAGGATCTCGCTCTTCATACCTATTAGTTTCGGTAATAAAACAACTTAGTTATAACTAACAGCTACTGTAGTCGTGTCGGTCCGGTTTCTTGCAGAGACGTTTCTGTATTATTCAGTCAATTGCCAATAATTCTGCCAAGCCTTGGGGCGTGTTCTGTTACCATGAAAGCTGAAAATATAAACGTCAATACCACAAATTCTTCAAGAGTAAAGTTACAAATCTAGTTTAATTTACGATATAAAATATTAGTTCATCCGGTATGCAACGTATTACAGTGGATGCCATTTAATATGCTCGCTTCAGGACATTTTCGTTTTTATAACAATAAATGACTCATAATCACATTATCTGCGATTATAATAAGTGGCTTCCACTGTAAATGCCTATAACGTTTTACTACTAAAAATAATTTAAGCTTAAGCTAAACACAAAAATCTGATACGTAATTTTCAATCTTATATATTTGAATAATTGAATACTTGTTAAATAAATTCTCGAAGCAAAAAGCACTTTTCTACGGTGCCCAACACGTATTTATTTAGATATCATCAGAACAGTTACATATTAATTGTAGTTATTTTACTAAGTGAACGGATATTGCACGGCTGTAACGAAAGATAATTTTCAAATGCTGCTGAATTGCGAACATTTATTTGATAATTTATTGATAACGAAAAATAAAACTTATAGGGATTATTCATATAACAGGAATTTGAAAGCTATCTAACGGAGTGAAACGAGCCATCATCACCATGGTACATGTTCACAAACTCGACAATATTCAATCAATGTATAAAAATTTACCATCACTATCGGCATTCCTGCTACCACTGAAAACATTCGATGAAGGCAAAGTGAAATTGTGTGAATACAATATATAGGTTCTCTCTAAACAGCTATCTAACTAATAAATTGGCATTATTATCAATTAAACTATTACTAAGCAAAACTAACAACTTGAGATAACTTTTCTAACTAAAATAGTAAACATTAACAAACAAGGCAAAAAGTTAAGATATAATTTTCTACTATTCTACCTTTAAAGCATGGATTGTCAGATGTCCACATAGAATATATGAATGCTGATGAAATGTCCAACATTCCCATATTACCTATAAATATTTAGAAGAAATTCTGAAAAACAGCTGTATAACGATAAGAAGGCTAAAAATAAAATGTGGCTATAAGGAAAAGTCGAATGCCATTAAAATTGGATTCAATGCAAACTATATACCTATAGCTAAATTGTTTCGCTGTGTGGTGGACTGGATCAAATAAAAACGTACTGGCTACATGGCTACTTTCCTTAGTTGCCATTAAGCACAGCTACCTGTGGAGGTGCATTGTTTAAGAAACACTGAGCTAAAGGAACTTCCAATTGCTGCATATAATTACAGAATGTTACGTGTATCTGTTTATGGTGGCATTCAGATTCTATGTGAACAGCTGGCGAATATGATCATGAAGCATTACCAAAGATATACAAACAATCCTTGATAACTTGATAAAATTATTTTATAGGACCCTTAGTACTGGTGCAAATGCATTTTTTTAAGTGCTGTGGTTTAACTCACAAGTAATAAAGTACTGATAGAAGGCACAGCATGAGAAAAACAAATAGGCAGCAAGATAGATAACTGTTGAAAAACATTGGAAAAAATTATTATTTTTAATGCATTTACAAGCCCTTAACAGGATTCCCCAAACCCTTGTGAATTTTCATCGCGACTCTTGAAGCCATAAGTTGAAACTCTGGTTTGTTGTACAACCATAATCAGGAATAGGTAGTTGCGTGTTTTTTGAGGTACCACTATGCAGCAGAGCACTATTAATTAGTGATATTGTGGAGAAAATAAGCAAAGGAATGAATTTGAAAAGGGTTAGGTTTGGAATTATTGTTTCATATACACTGTGCTACAAAGTCATCTCTCTGAAAAATTGAAATCGCCTAATAATTTTTAGGATGTAATGTTAGAGAATTTTCTGAATTGATAAAGCCGATTCCTGCTATTGCGTCAGTATTGCTCAGTGAATCCACTACAAGATCGCATAGAGCATATCAACTGTTTTAAAAACACAATCTATCCAGAAATAATAGAAATAAAATCAGGTAACTAAATATCTGAACATAGAACATGGTTATTTTTAACATATAGGTTGATGTAAAAAGTTGGTTACATTATGTTACATAGAAAGTTTACCAAAAAACTTAATTTAATTCCTCAAAAACTATAATAGAGATTTTGGTAAATGTCCTCGTGACGAGGTTTCTGGTTAGTAGTTCTAAATCCGAAAAAGTGAAATTAATATATGATATTTCAATAAACTTTTCTAGTCTGTAATCACTCCAGTGGGGACAAAAATGTGATAACTCTTCTATAATGACCTCTTATCAACTTATAACCTTATAACTAGATATATTCTTGTTGCTCATAGTTTTGCTCGAGTACAGACTGACAACAACTACTGATTGCATACCAACTAACCACATCACATAGGCTGGTGCTAATCGCCAAAGAGGAATGGCCCACATTAGGAGTCCATTAATTTTCTATCAGAGCCAAAAAATGAGAAAATTGCTTTTAATGAGCTCAAGGCAAGAGTTCTCAAACTGGGGTAACCAAAATAACTTTCCAATAAATATAGAAATTTTGTAGTACCTACGGATAGAATATCTATCTCGTGGTAGTCACAGAATTTCATTTGTTCGCTCTCTCTCCCTTAAATATTTGTTATTATGGAATCACATGTGTTTGTCTTGCAATATTACGGCTGGCATCAAATTATAATAAGTTGGTGTTGAGGGGATCGTGGATTGAAATGGTCGGGAATCCTCCAAGCCAACAAAGATGTTACCACAACTAGCTAGTCGTTTCAGCTTTCTTCATCACCAATAGTTACTCTTGACATATTAATAGGAAATACAAGCACCTTGGAACGCATGTAGGATAAATCAGGAAGTTTTTGAAGAACAGAACGAGCTTCATTACTAAGCTTACTCTCCTCTTCTTCCCATTTAGCTTCATTTTGCGTAACTGTAGTGGAAACAGACGTTTGATTGTTGCCACCTTTCAGCGACGCGAGTATCCTAGAAATTGCAGCTGTACCACCATCCTTTGTAGGAGGAGGAGGTTCTGTTGTAGGGGCAGTCGTTAATTCCAGTAATTCCGGATCGATGAGGTCTACAAAAAATTGAGAGCATTTTGAAATCTAGGTAATTGTGTTATGAATACATGCTATAATCAAATAAACAGTGAATCAAGCACCTCGAGGTCACAAATCAAACCTCCAAAGATGAACAGAAAAAGAAAGAATGATGAAAAAGTGCAAGAATATACATAACAATACAATGCTGCCACCCGCCCTTTTGCAATTCTTGTTAGTATCATTTAATTATAATTTTACCAACTATATCAGGCATACTGTATTTTGATTAGGGATTTGTTTAGAGTTACAGAAAAAGATTTAAAATCATTTAAATTTATACTACTGCTTCTCCCAAAAGTCCGGAACACATACGAGTGTCAATGCGATTGAATATTACTCTACGACAGGTTCGATTCATCAAGTGTTATTTCAATCATGAAAAACAGACTTTAGATACTAATTCAAACCTACATACCAATGATACGTGCACATAGTTTGTTAATCTTGTGGGGGTATTGCATGTTATGAAACCTCCGCTTCCGTAAGCTCAGTTATTCGTCTTAGTGCAATGTAATGTTTAAATTTTTGACATGATGCATCCAAGTAATAATGGTGCTTATACAATAGTGTTATGTTATGGAAGCTGGTAGTATTTTTCCTAACGCCGATGTGGTTTATTATGTGATTATATGGATAGACTTTGACAGCAGTAAAAGTTTAAGCCCGAGAAATAGGAACACCAGAGACCAGAGGACCAACTAGTGCTTTACAATTCACGTGATTACTGATTCAGGCATGAGGTTTCAAAATGGTGTCAAGAAATGTGTTTATCGACAAATATTTTGCATGCAAACAGACACAGAGGAAGACTTTGAATCTCAATTGAAGGTTAATAGGTTCATTAATATTCATCAATAAGCAAATAACATTACTTTATCAGTACTTTGAAATGGACACAAGCTACAAAAGTGATTAATGGGTTAACAAAATAAAGCATTATTCAATAAAAAGTATGAACTGATGTGGAATATGTGTGAAGACTTTTAGTTACAATTTTGATTTTCCTGCATTTCTGTAGTCCAATTGCGAATAATTTTTTAAAACACATTTTTATTGTAATATCTCTTATCCATTATTATTAATATTAATATGATATTAAATGTTAGGTTTAGAGATATTGCTTTTTGGCTAAGGGTTGAATTTAGCAAGCCAAAATACAGAGAACACATGTTGAATTCGATTTGATACCAACCCTCAACAGATTTTTTGAGTAATCCCAATTAGCTGGGGACACTATGGACCAGTGGGAACCCAATTTTGGGCCCTTGGGAAAAATCTTGATCCCCCAGATTCAATCTTACTCATATTAACTTTTACAATAGGAGAAATTAATTCATCACAGCTAATCTCTATAAAAAATATTACTTATAATATTCTAGACATGTTTGCTGTTGAGATCGGTGGGTTTGGATTAATAATATCTTTGCCCTGTGATGGATATATAACACTACACAACCAGGTAAATTGATATGCAACATACACAATTTACACAAGGCAATCACCATTCAACCTTACAGGTATTTTTAAACCCCTCGATTTGTCTCCTGAACCCTTGGGGTCAATATCGACCACTTTGACATGTCTACTATAGACACTCAATAAGTGTTTTTACCAAACATGAAAAATTACAATTACAGAGGAAAAATTACATTTATGATAGTGTATTTGAATATTCCCAATACATTATAATATAAAGTACAATTTTTCTTCAATACCTGAATAGGCATATGTCAAGTTTTTACACATTCATACAATAACTGCATGATTGTTCAGCAAAACAAACTCACATACTCATCTACATCAGTGGTTCTCAAACTTTTATGCACCGTTGCCCCCTTCCAACACTCTAGATATCATCATCGCCCCCCACCCAGCAGTACAAAAATATTTAAAGTTACAAAAATTTTTATTACTGTACAAAGAAATTAAACAAGTAGATTAATCAAAATACATGGTGTTTATTCAATGAGCTTGATAATCTTCAGCCAGTTTTTAATATTTGGAGACATTTTGGTTTCGCGATAAATCTAACTTTTTGAGAATGCGATATCGCCCCCCTCCGGGCTTTTCGCCCCCTTTTGTATGTCTTTCTGCGATATCGCCCACTTCGAGAACCACTGATCTACATTACACTATATTTGTTACCAATTCACATATTTTAAAACAGAACAATTACGCATTCTGAATAAGTTTTAGAATTCTTTCGAATACCATTCTGGAATTGTTGTTTGATCTCTCTCTCTAATAATGCTTGGAGTAAATGTTTGCAAACTGTATTGCATACCGGATGTACGCAAGAGCTAAATTCATACGGCATGGGTATATGGCAAGAAAAAGACTAGCCTAAATCTCTTATGTCAGAAATCTTCTTGTCTCCAGTAACTATAAAAGATATTCTTCATCTTTACAAGACTTTACAAGTACACAAAGATCCCTGAAAATGGTATGCCCAATAAATTACAAAATAGTTGTGAAATAATTACTATTTGCATTGTCAAGTTAAATGGTACATGATTATAACATATGAAGTACAATCTCCTGTTGTGCACCACATCCATGAGCATGCATGGTACATCTTACGCCATTTAACTTGACAATGGAAGGGAAGCTCTAGTGATATACTATGTATGTAATATTGGGCTAGACTGCCGACTGGCTCATCATAATTAGTAGTTTCAAGAGAGAAAAAACAGGTAATTTTTCTCAAACACAAGAAAACATTAGCAGATGAATTCTTGAAAAATCTATTTCAACAATGAACCGATTCAAGCATGCTGGTCAAAATTAGAGTGTCAAGGCAAGCAAAGTATGGTTCATGCAACCTACTACAGCTAATATCTATAGACACTACCTGATTTGCTAGGTGAATTAACATTGTTTAATACAGTCGGCATGTGGTCGAAGTAGTCCAAGTCCAAGGACGAGCAGTCAACCAACACCCGGTCGTATTTAGCATCTACAACAGTATCTGTATCTTTGCCAACACCCAATTCACCAAAATTGCTACCGGCGCCATCGGTAAAGATGGAATTAACCATTTTTCTACTGCTTTCCGTGCTACTAGCTTTATCTACGGCACTGTTTCGCTTCTTGTCTACAAGAGAAACGGTTTTAAATTAAATCATGACATGCAAACACTGCTCGTACATGTCACACTATGCGACTTCAAAGTACAACCTATTACAGGTTGAACTTCTCCAATCCAGAAACCTTGGGAGCTGGCCGCTGCCACCTTGGGAGCTGGCCGCTGCCAGATCATAGAAAATGCTAGAAAAAAGAAACTGACCCCCAGAAAACCCACTTGTGCCCTGAACATGACTTCGAGTTGCACCAGCTCATTCCGCATAAATGCTGGCTTGCAACGAAAGATAAACAAAATTTGAAACTGGAAATATTACAACAAATATTGCTTCCAAATAAAGTTTTCATAGTTCATGTAATCTAAAGCTAGCACTATACATTCTTCGTGGTCTCTTGGATGACATGCTGAAGGGCTAAAATACAACTAAATACAGAAATCACAGAGGTTCAACCTGTAAAAGTCTTTATGCAAGCAACTGTCTTTGTCCAGAGACATTTAGCCTATTAATACTACCGGTAGTTGCAGTTTAATAAAAAGACGTTTTTCTTAATTCAGGGCTTAGAATGATTGAGACAGATTTACTGAGTAAATCTCTGCTATCCAGTTCAGTCTATGAATGAATGCAGATGTGAACGTAGCTACATGTGCAGCTGGTGCAATCAGATACATAAAACATTCAAAGTGATGTCATGATGTCAAAAAGATAACATTGAAACTGCAGAATTTTGACAAGTTAATGATTTTCTTAGGATTACCTTTTCTGTGGGATTGAACAAATTTGTATTAACATGAGACAGCTCCTACATTAATTTCAATAAAGAAGTTTTCAAAGAATAGTGAAATTACTTGATCGTGAATTGAATCAAGCATGCACCAAACATCGTGCTTGTGGCATTGCTTAAAAGCAGTTCTGTGCATTACACATTCTTGGATTTAACTTAATGTGACACCTAGATGGCTATTTTTAATTATAATAAAACATATAATTCCAACAATTCACTAGCTTAACAATTCACACATAGTATATTCATTATGTAGTATCTCTGAACTAATTTGTATCATCTAAATCTGAAATTCGTAACTATTGTTTTGTCAAGATAATTAAAACGCTGGGTTACAAGGATGAGTTAGCCAAGAAAACAAAAAAACGTGACCTAGTAAAATTTTTGACACCAGCCAAAGACATCGGCTTTTGGTGTTTATTAGTATGCCATGATATGAAACGTCATGCTCATCAATATGCATATAATAGGTTATACTTTTCTGAGCATAGCACAACAGAAGAGCATATCAAGGATACTCCTAGGAAAAAATAAAGTAAAGTACCATACTTGAATAGTGAAGGAGCATATAACCATATTACAAAAAGCCTTCAATACTAACGCATGCTGCTGAACAAATCTCTATAGATAAGTAGCTGTGTATGTAACAGTAGATATAAGTACTGTACCCTATTTCAATGCTTATCAAGAGTAGCAATTAGTTATTAAATAAACTCTCATAACTGACAATACTCGTTTATGCAAGCATACATTAAGCATGAGCTCACCTGCGACACTCTTCCATTCAGGAAAGTTCTCTGCCATTACATTTTGATTATCCTAAACAAAACAAGCCAACATTAGCTCAAGCACTTAAACATGGTTCAAGGAAATAAACCTTAGCTTTTATTTTCATTACTGTGAAGTAAAGAAAAGATTGATCAAAATCTAAATTAATTGCAAATCAATAGATGATACTGTATCATACAATGCTTGCTTGTGTGGTAATATGTGAAGCTATATACTGTATGGGATACATATTTCATACATATAATATTATGTGTTATATTCTTGCTCTTGAAATGTTGAAAGGAAACCAAGCATATATATTTTATCGCATGAAACTGCTGACATCACTTGAATTTTAAATATTGAAGAGATTTAAGAAAATTTAGACTAGTTTGAAACCACAATCAAAGATTTCAAATTCTGTATTGTACATGCTGAACCAGGACAATATGATTCAATTCATTCAATAAATACCCGGCCAGTTAGTTTATTTACAAGAGAACTGGAATACAGGCACTAATACCTATATGGTGGCAAGCATAATTCAATATTGTTTGACTCGTGGTAATATCAAATTTACCAGTCATATAGCATTTTATGCTGATGAACTAGTTATTGATAAAGGAAAAATCCTTTTCTAATGTTGAAGAGGCATTGCAAAAACCACCCTACCTGTTGCAAGGGGATTATCTTTTCAGCAGGAGATATAGCAGTGATCTTTTCAGCAGCAGACATAGGTTTTAACGTTCCTTTGCTTGGATCAATAAGTCCCTGAGAACATGAAATCAATATTAATTGAGTTATATTTTCCAATCAGTTTACGATGTGATATATAGAACCACATGGGTACTGAAATGAGTGATAAACATGTACTCCTATATTATAATAGCTTCATAAAATATGGATTATCTCCTGAAGAGCTATAAGTGTGAAGTAAAGTGAAGAATTGCCTGTATGTCAACTTCAATTTTTCTGCTAAATAACTTTACTATTGGAGTGATTATTAAGCAAGGGAATACTTATCTCCTGAAGAGCTATATGTGTGAAGTAAAGTGAAGAATTGCCTGTATGTCAACTTCAATTTTTCTGCTAAATAACTTTACTTCTGGAGTGATTATTAAGCAAGGGAATACTGAATCACAGGGTAGGGGTATGAAATAAATTGTTATAAATTGTCTCTGCATTTGCCATTGCCTTCCTTAGCTTAACAAGTAAAACACTACACCAAGCAGTAACATATTAAAAGCTACAAGTTCCTAAAAGTACAGAATATACCTTTGAGGGTCATCAGTGATCACAAAGGGATATCTAAGACGGATTTGTGTTTAAGATTTTTGATCCGTTTGATAAATTATTCTCTGTAAGGTATCAAAATATAGTCAGTTTTTTTATTTTGCTATGAATCTTTTATGGTATACTGAAAATAGATGGACACCAATCTAAGAGCTGTAGCATTGGAACTGGAATTACTTGAGCCAACCGAAGGGCAATGTTAAAAACCCAGCTGCAATG
Organism: Halocynthia roretzi; assembly: GCA_013436055.1. NCBI lineage: Eukaryota > Metazoa > Chordata > Ascidiacea > Stolidobranchia > Pyuridae > Halocynthia > Halocynthia roretzi. Next base: position 71,373 of record QRAM01000189.1, on the reverse strand, counting down.
CAGCATGCAATTTTTAAAAGGACGAGGAAAATTAATTTACCGTCAATAGTTTAAGAGAGTATGAAACGTTAACTTACCAGTCCAGCAGCATAGTACGTAGGAACATAGTACACCTGTTTGGTGCCACTGAACAGCTGAGAGAAAAAATGGTTGTTAGATACCTGATATTGAACTTACTAAAAAAATCCCGAAACTCATGAAAGCATGGTGAGGCAACCATAAAACGAGAAAAAAACAATGGCATGGGTTGACATGTGAAAAAATACGAATTTATTTTTGACTGTATGTGACAGTTTTCGGTCGTAATGAAGCTGAGAACACAAGGATAACCCAGGTTATCACCGAACACATGCAAAAACACAATCTCATACAACACCACGCTAACAATGACTTTGATCATGCACCTGTGTTCGAGTAGTGCGTTTCGTGTGTCTATTACACGACATGCGGTCTACTTCATAGTTAGGGGGGACTTACTATGTTCTGAGTATACATCCCGAGTGCATCGAGCAATTGCTTGTTATGATTTGAGCCGTTCCAAACGAAAGTAAGTGCATTCGTGTTGTCGATATCTTCAAGCTGGTCCCACAGTTCACCTGGCCTAGAAGTCATTAAAATGATTATTGTAAAATCAGGATAACCCTCCATACTAATGAGGACAACATCTTCCTTTGACTATTTTAATTACTCTAATCCTCACTCACGGAGTGATTTTGCGGACTAAAGCTCGTGCTCCATTATTTGAGAACGGACTGACAATGCACTTCAAATTAAATATGGTTCTTAAACCTTCAGTTTATATGGAAATTTGATACCATTCAACTATTATCTTACGAATAAAGACAAAACTGTATATATGTGAGGTCACAAAGAAAGTAATTTGAAAAATTAATGCCAACATTTTAAATCTAATGGAGGCGACGTTTCACCGACTTTTTTGCTCATAATTTGTGTTTTAGATCCGTCTACCTGTGTGCAGGCACTCTACCTCTACGCCTTTCATTCAACCGGGCTGAAATTTGTCACTGCAAGGCCATAGAAATTCAACAGTGGTAATTCTTGAGCCGAACACCATTGGTAGACCATAAAGTCAGTTGGCATTAATAGTTAGATTTCAGTGCAAAGTATATCCTCTCTTCAATGTTTTCTGTTTTACAGGAACTATTGAAAGTGAACTTGATAACCACTCTCATTATATCTAGGTTCTATTACTGTCCGCAGGGCTTCAATCACATGAAGTGCATCATGTCTGAATGAGCTTCATAACACAGGCTGCATATAGATGGGCATTTTGTGTTTGCCATCTACTGATATTTCTTTCATTCACATTGGAATTAATGGGTCAAAGGTTGCAACAGCCTCCACTATCCACTAATTCAAATACTCCTCTTTTGAATGTTTGCTCTGTCATTCAAAGACACAAAGTCCTCTCATTTCATTCATATTTGTGTTATAACGGTTACACTGTACATTAAGTTAAGAAATATAATTGGTAAGATGAGCTGGGCTTGGTTTTAATTACATTGCATTCTGTCGGAAAGATTTTCATGAATATTATTAAAGCTGGTCACCCAAAAGACCTAAGTCAAAACTAGTTCGCGTTAAATAATTACAGAACCTCAAGTAACTATATTTCACCATTGAACTCCTATAGATTCCTCGCTCAGGTTCGACTGTGTTTCAGACTCCTTCGTGAGAACATCAGTCTTCAATCGATCGTCCAGCAAAGTTACACCATCATCATTACTGCCGGATAAATCTTCTTTTGTTTTGTAAAATTCAACAACATATTTCGAGATCTAAATGTTGACAGAGAATCTATATTCATCACAGAATAAAGTAATACAATGGAAGTGAAACTAATATTTTTTTGGTACGAGTGAACAATATGGACGTTAAAACGCATTGTTAAAGAACAACTCGGGAGAGTCATCACCAACAAAATGTACACCAATCCCTCGTTATATCCAAACCCACACTATGAGATTTCGGAGGAACCTATTTCTACTATTCGTTCCTTATATGTGAGAATATTTCCACAGTTGCGCATGTGCCATTTGCGAGATGCTGTAAAAGCGCTCTCTGGTTGAGATAGTTCTGGAAGTTCAACTCACCTACTTGCGAGTTCTATCAGTCTACCACCCCTTGCTGTGTTTGATGACCTTCACGACCCGCAACCTTCATCCATGTAACCCACAACCACTCACTTAGCCTCTGGTGCCTACACACCTACCACTATTGGTGATTACACTTTTTATTATGCTTTTTAATATATTCATTATGTTGAATACTAGAATAATAAAATTTCATTGCCTTGTGGAAATGTATGTGTCTTTTAGAAATTATGAATTTAGGTTGTTGTCAGAACACATTCCTATTTTCTCCATTGAAGAAGTATTCACACTATGCGAAGTTATCTTGGAACACATCCCTCGTCTATAACGAGGGACTAGTGTACGATGGCAATTAAGGAAGATATTTTCGATTCGAGTGAACGATATGGATTTGGAAAAACATGGTTAAGACCAGCTTGGGAGAATACATCACCGATAAAATGTATTCTCTTTACACTTTGACAAAAGTTGACAACTATTGGGTATCTAAGCCTCATTGATGCAATTGTGACAGTACAACATGTAGTAGTAGTTTTTAGGTCTATTTCAATTCTTAAGCATTCTTGTTATTTCTCCCATTTTGTAGGGTATTATTTCAACTGTCGGTAGTGATAAAGACATTAGCATCTGTGAATATTTATACCACATAATATCAGGAAATATTAACAGTTGCATGCAGAGTAAGCTTACTTTTTCTTGACAAGAGAGGGGAGACACAGTTACAGTTGCCCAAGTGGGATTGGAATCAAAATCACCGAAGTCGTCATCTTCTTCCTGATTTGAAGAAGCAAAATCTGTAAATTCCGATTTCTCTTCTGTTGCCGTATGAGCTGGAGCTGATGAAAAATTAGCGAAATCGTCCGCCCCAGAATCAGTGCTGTTGTTATCAAATGCTCCGAAATCACACTCGAAGTAGGGGTTCTGTGTGGACATTTCCGGTTCGGTAATGTCGACAGTATTTTGACTAGAATCATTAGGGAGGTATTCTGCAGAGTGAAAATCATCATCTGGATTAGGTACGACTACAGGTAAAAAGGCAATTGGTGAATTTTCGCTACGGTTTTCTCCCTCTATTCTTTCTTTTTCCGATGAATCATCAGTCAAACTTTCAGATTCCACGGTCGCATCAACCTCATTGTCAACTTCATCAATTGGGGTATTGTTACGAGATGAAAATTGGATTGCACCATCGGGTAGAGGAGAAAAATCTTCTGAAGGTTCCTGGCTAAGTTCTGCGATTTCATCATCATCATCATCATTTAATTCATCATCAGAAAAACATATTCCCTCCAAATTATCCTTATTTGAGTTAGAACTATCGGTGATACCTTGATTTAGTGGCGGTAGTCCATTTTCGTTCGCGACTTCAGAAAGCACATCAGGTGAATGAATTTCAGTTAAGCTATTAGTAATATCATCATTAATTGTCTGTTCATTATCTAAATTTGACACTATGCTGAGATTCGCTGCTTTCTCACAACTTTCTCCGTTGACATCGCAGGTTCCTGTATGGTCATCGAGTTCACAATCGGCCGTAATAGCCACATCTTGATATTTGTCAGTCGATTCCTCGTGAAAATTTGATGAATCATCATAAACGGTGTCTAGAGTCAAATTCTCTTGATTTTCGATCTTATACGAACTATTGACATCGATGCCGTTTTGATTAGAATTGAAGTCGAGTGTGTTATTACCAACTTCGCCATTTATGTTAGTTCTCGGTGCAATCGGAGGAGATTCCTTGATTACATTCCTCCCGTTACATTTGTTTTCCAAGGACTTTTCAAATTCTTTGTCACCTATGCAAAAAAAGTAGTACAAGTTTTTGAAAGCCAGGAAATAGCCAAAGTTAGGACTTCATTCGTGATAGTTAAAATGTAGTAAAAGTTCTCGGGTGACTATATTATTATATCAAGGTTGACCATAGATTTATTGGTATATAAGTTAGAATACCTGTGAATAAATCTGATTTAGTACCATCATCATAGTCTTCTTTATTGGCAAACTCATTCGTTTGGAAATCTTCTTTTACGGAATGTATTTCAGGAGTCGGGTAGGAGCTGAAGCTGTCTTCATCTAAGGCTGAAGAGAACTCCTCGCCGTCACGAGGGAATTCTGCAAAATCCGTGAAGTCCTCATCGTCGCTCATAGGAGGAGGCGTAGTAGAAACCATGGGAATGAAAGCAGCAGACATGATTCGAATTTAGATACAATTATTGATAACCAACATTTTGAAGAGTTCCTTAAAGAAGGAGAAAGTTAATGGTTAGAGGTTATGACCAGACGATTCTAGATCATTACCATCATAAGTAATATAGTTCCTGATTCGAGAACATGTTTTACATACAGAAATTTAGCATTATAATCAAGATATTCATAGTAAACAATTAGATTGTGTTATAACGTCCTCAAATGATGGAAATTAAGACATATTTGCTAGCTTGATCGTGGTTGGACCAGAAATACGCTAATATTCGTAAGGGGGGAATTGTCTTAAGAAAATCACTAAATCTGCGGAATTGTGGACAATTTCACGTAATTCCATAGAATAGCAGGAAACATACTGGATTAAACTGCACTAGTCTATTAATAAATAATAATAGCTTATACCCCTCGAACCGTTCTCAGCGGGCCTGAACTCCCAAGGGAATGACTACGTTCAAATCTATCCAATATTGTGACTGGTTGCTGTTATCTTGGTTCAAATGGTGTAGTCTCATTCACATCAATACTTTATACCTCATCAACTCTTTTTTTTACGCTACTCTAACATCCTGTCTACGCAATCAAGATTCATGAGAGCAGTAACTTTTGAGGATATGTTACGTCACTTGGGAAAAATCGGTAGTTCATACAGTGAAATCGTTTCAAACGATTAAAACACTGCTCTTATCATAGTTCTGTAACGGAAATAGCATGATATGCTACACCGCAAGTATTTTGTTTAATATCGATAATTAATGACTAAAGGGCAGAGATTGCCACGATCGATTACCGTACTTCGGATATGGATCAATTGTCTTGCAAAAATGACGTCTGCTCACGGTCTGATGCGTACATTTCGTAATAACAAATCGCTGCTGGTCTAGGGAAAACGGCTTTATCCCATCATCATTATACAAAGGCTACTTACTAAGATGATGAATTTATGAAGGAGTATCGCCGTATTTATATTTACTTGGTAAATTCTCTGGTGGTTTGACAAGATGCCAGAATCTTACGGTTAGTATCAACTGAAGATTGTTTTTTACTACAGACGATACAGCTTGTTTGTGTACATGCCCTATTTCATACAACATTTAACACAACTAATTTTCGCAGACTATTTGTTCAAGTTTCTTGTAATCGGCAGTGCAGGAACTGGAAAATCCTGTATTCTTCATCAGTTGTTGGAGAATAAATGTAAGTTATTAAGCTCCATAAATTTTCTTAGAGAACTTTGTGACCGCTGTTTGGAGATATCTAGACGGCATTAGATTATTATATATAGTCCATAGCCCTATTGCTATCCTTTCCCAAACCCAATAGATATCCAACAAATTGGTTGGTATGTATATTGTTTATCACACTCGGACACCAATTGTTTTTACTATGTATCCCGGGTAATCAATATTATATGGAAGGAGATAATTCGAGTCCTGAATTGTCCAACTTTTCATTGGTAAAGTGTCCCTTAATCTCTTTCATTCCACGTTTAGTTAAAGGTGATTCAACTCATACGATTGGCGTTGAATTCGGCTCCAAGGTTATTGCAGCTGGAGGCAAAACAATAAAGCTTCAGATATGGGACACAGCCGGACAAGAGAGATTTCGGTAAGTTACCTTATTAATAAATAAAAATCGGGCTTCTTGTACTGGAAATATAATTCAATGATACTTTTCGGTATTTTAGCTTGCTAAGATTTTATGACCTATTTACTCATTTTTTTATAAATTCTGATTTCAGGTCCGTTACAAGAAGTTACTACAGAGGTGCAGCAGGAGCTTTGCTTGTTTATGATATAACAAGGCATGTATATCCGTATTTCATATCATAAATAATACCTTGGACATATTCATAACACTAAAATTCTTTCAATCTGTTCCAGTCGGGAATCATTTAATGCACTTACAAACTGGCTCAGTGATGCGAGAGCTCTTGCCAGTCCCAATATCGTCATCATCCTTTGCGGTAATAAGGTCGACTTGGAAGCAGATCGCGAAGTCACATTCCTCGAAGCCTCCAGATTTGCTCAAGAGAACGGTAATTTGAAAATTTTCATCGATGTTAAAATTAAAAATGCATATTTCACATCTTTATTCGTTCTCTGAAGAAATGATGTTCCTGGAAACGAGCGCTATGTCCGGCCTCCATGTTGAAGAAGCTTTTCTCAAATGTGCAAAAACGATTCTCAATAAAATCGATGCGGGTATATCACATGCATTATTATTATTATTATGGAGTGGAGTCTAGGTAACTGAATGTGGAAGGGTGAATAATGGGTCTCTAGGTCAGGATGAAAGCCGAAATTAAGAGTCTTGTTCAATAAGTATCAATGAATCAGTAGATTTAAATTCTGCAGTTATTAGTTATCATACCATATAACTCATGTAAGAGTCATAACTATTAATTTAAAAAAAAATCGTTTATTTTTATTCAACTTTTTCATATCATTGTTATCTAGGTGAACTTGACCCAGCAAGGATGGGTTCAGGCATACAGTATGGCGATGCATCACAGCGCCAGATGAGGAATTTGAGAAACACTCGGAGTCCTAACCAACAGATTCCGGATAAGTGTCCGTGTGGATAGTGCATGAACTATAACATTCGCATATTGACCAGAGGCTATCGACCGAGAGGCTTTGTTAATGAAGATGCCAGTCTCCCGTATTTTATATCTAATGTTTCATCATACTCGTGTCTAAGATATTGTGGTTGATATTGTATAAAAGTGATTTCAATGTGAATCTAATGTGACAGGATTGTGAGTAATGCTGCACAGACAAAGGTGAAGCCAATATAAATTTCAATTCCTAAAAATTATACTATTTGCACCCCCTCTATTACTGTCGTCTTTTTTATCTGGTCATGTATGGACCCCTGGACAGCACCCTTTGGGGTATATTCATTTATATACATGTGGCTCCAAGACATACATAACCTGGTGAAATGTGAACATGGGAAAATCCTTTATCACAAAGGGGGATACATAAAGCTGTTAACTCATTTTTACAGATTTTCGTTGTTGATACACAACCTGCCTTATGCTATGGTAACATGTTGAGTTATATATACTCTACTCTCCGATGTACAGGAAGAAGACTCATTTGGGTTATTTGAAAAAAAAAAACCTATATTGATTTTATAGCATTATGGTGACATTGGGATGAGCCTTGAAGGCTACTGGTATTTATGGATGTCTTTTTTGGGAATTACAAGAACCACTTTAATAGTAAATTGAGAACTATACTAAACTTAATTTCGCTTTATTCTGAAACCATAACCCACATAAATTGCTTAGTTTTTAGTAATTAGTGCACATAACAAGAGCCTTGAAGGTACCCGACCGATTTAATTGCTTCCCAGAATATTTCATTACCTGAAACTGACATCCCAAGTAATGGGTCTTGTATTTTTTCCAAGATAAGATGGTAGAATGGTACATGGATTCAACTTACTTAACTAACATTGGGAGAGAAGATGAAATAGTATGAAGTATTAAGTATCAGACTGCACATTTTGTTTTTTTCGACTAATATTGAACATTAAAAAAGTTTAGTATAATTGTAATCTAAATTAACCCAATTTGAAAATACTGGGCAAAATTACGGTTCCACCTTGCATGTAGAATACCTATAATATGAATTGAATTTTTTTTGTTTGTGTGCAGTCTTCATAAAGCAACTCTCGGAAGGGTGAGTTCACTGTATATTGAAGAAAACCATATTATCAAGGTTCTTACAATTCCCAAATTTAGTAGATATAGATATATATAGCTTTACAGGTTGATATTATTAATGACTTTATTTGCTCACATTAAAGAATTTTGATTTGATAGAATAGTGGTAGAAGAAAAAAATGCATGGTGAGGACTTCTCTAACATTTCCATTTTGCTGTGTGTACAAAATGTTTGTGGTGTGCAATGAAATTTTTCAATTTCATACATTACTTCGTTGCGAAGTTGCTAAAAACATAAAATATCTTGCAACTTAGTCTCATGATTGTGCCGATATGCTCAGCCAAGTAAAAAGTCTTATCTGTGGCCAGTAATGCCTCTAGACTTGCAAACGCCGTTTCTACATCAAGGAGCTTTGCGGAATCCCTTTAAAATAGGATAAATATTGTTGAAAGCCTCTTCGATCTCTGATCTCACTTTCGCTCCTACGAGAGAAAAGGACGTTAGTGAACAAAGCAAATAAGATAGATTTATACGGAGCCGAGTAGGTAGGGATTTTTAATTTTCTGTTGCCTGCATTAAGTAAATACAGTAGCTATGAACATGGGAACCAGACAGTTTCTCACGGACAAATTGGTCTCTCCAAGTAAACTTCGAAAGAATCGCAACAAATTGAAATCACACATACCTGTCAATACGACTTTTCCCGAAACAAATATAAGAAGAACGATGCGAGGTTTCACCATCCGATATATCAGACCTGGAAACAGCTCAGGCTCGTAGCTGAAATAATGTTATATTTATGAGTGAAACTCCCAAGTACCTTACATCAACCTTTGAAAAGCCAATATCATATTTACAACTAGACAATCAACTTCATGGTTCCTGAAACCCATGACTTTAACTAAAATAATCTTAAAGTGATACCGATATTACCACAAAAACAATTTTATAAATAGGGATATGTTCTTGCCGTACAGAGCATACCATAATCAGTCAGAAGCAGAGTGCCTCCGTATCGAACATTTTATATTATCGTATACTAGCGAAGTGACCAGTTTTGTTGTTATTGCCCTCTTCATATAATTTATTGAGATTAAAATAAATTTAAGATGGGTAAATCTGTTTGGAATCAAACCTAATCTGTTGTGATTTAATACAGTGTGATCAGGACATTTGAAACTTTGTTCAATAAGGCCTGCCTGGGCACAGAGGCACCATTTTTCAAAAATATAACACTGAGACCTGCTCCATGACCTTATCCAGTACACCAAATTTTTTGGTTCAAATCGGTCCAGGGGTTTGGAGAAGGCAACCATGCACAATTAACATATGATTTGGATATGTTAGATATTCTAAACGAAATTATAAAGTAACGAATGAATTAATTTAAAGAGTTCTGCCAACCTTGAAAACTGTCCGTGGGTTAACACCAGCCCTTCCAGGCGAATAGGGAATTTGACATCGACGCTCCCAACCATGTTCTGAATTCTGAAGTCAAGAAACTTTGCTGGAAAACCAAGCTTCTGTACCACCCGTGCATACTTTCTAGCGGCGAGACGCGACTTGGTTTCGCTCTTAGCCCCTGTGCAGACCATCTTCCCGGAACTAAAAATCAACGCCGTTGTTCGAGGATCTCGAATCCTCATGATGACCGCGGCGAATCGCTGTAGATTAAAATATTGGTAACAGGATTCAACGACGAGTGAAAATAAGGTCGAGCGTTCTGGTATACCTTTGGATTGTATTCTGCATTTCTGGCATGAAGGGCAATTCGCTTCAAATCCAGTTTGCATCCGAGATTCACGGTTGATACGATATTCCTAGTAAAGACAAAAGATTTTTACCATATACTGCTAACAGATTTTTTTACATTGCAAAAGTAGCAAACTTGGCGCTAGTACTACATGATATCTGTTATTGCTTGCTTGGAATATACTCCCACAAATTCATTGGAATTTCCCCTGAAGTGGCAACACTAGCCTGATGATGAACCAAAGTATTATACACAAGAATTGATCACATAAAGGAGATATTGTCACCGACTCTGGCTTCTCGATTCAGAGTCCACGCAGCTGATAAATATAAACAAAAAATACTTACTGTAATTGTGGTGGACCAACACCAAAGTCTGCCGGAGTTCGAGGAGTCATTGGCGTGGGGACACCTCCTATGCTGTGAGGGTAGCCTGGAGTACTAGCAGAATGATATGCAAGAAGTCCTCCCGGGGTAGCAGCCTGAAAAAAATTATGAATTGTACCGTACAAAAAATACATGAAATTGCAGTAATACAATTTACAGTACCTGTGTCATTTGTGATATAGGTGCAGGACTTAGCGCATTAACTACAGCATGTTGCCTGTTATTTTGAGATTCATCACCACGTGATGGGGCTAGTTGACCGCGCTGGTTTTCTAGAGTAATGTATTGTTGATTCGAAGCTAAAATACAAGAAAAAAAATTCGTAATCAGTTCAGTTTTTGAATTATAACGAAATTAAACATCACCATGAAGGCCTGTGTCGATATTAAAATGCCGATCGAGCATAAAGTTACCTAAATCAAACCAATTCTCTATATAATACACAATATGTATCCATACATATATTTTATTTTCCGCACAGGCAAAATACTAGCTTGCGCCATCTCGAAGACAGAATGCTACAACTGAAAGTGCACTGGCAGGTTATCAGGACGCTAATCTTTATTTAAACAAAAATCATCGTGTTCCAATATAATACATATCTTAGTTTATAGAACTTGTTTAAAAACAAGAATCGAGAAACGAGAATGAAACAAAGAAGTTAATGCTAGAACCGTGGCCATGTTCGATCTGTCTTAATAATGATTGCATTCATAGCAAAAGCCAAGACAGAAGATCCATTAGTTTACTTCGTTTCATGATTACATAGTGACATTCAGGAAGCATTGAACTTAAACAAGAAAATGCAGATCAGCATAATGAACTTGATAAAGTATGGAAGTAGGATGATATTGCAAACTTGATTGGGACGTGAACATAAAAGTCTCGAATATATTGTGGAGAAATGAAATGATTGAGATGTACAACATAGTTACCCATGGGGACTGTACCAATGCAGTGTCTGATATATCTGAACCAGAGGTCAGTATGCGTGAACGATATGGGATTCTGCAAGTTTAGAAACATATTCTTCTCTGTTAAGAAATAGAAATATAGATACCTGTCGATTGGTGCGGCTGCGACTGCATTCCATACATTGGATTAAACATGGTCCTTTGTATTTGTGAAGGGTGTGAGGGATGATTATACCCACTTGGATTAGGGAGACTTAATGACGAACTTCCAATCTGTGACAAAATATCAGTATTATTATAATGGTAGCAGGAGCTAGTTAAAAGTTTAAAAACAAAATTAATTCGTGAAAAATATTATGGCCAATGCTATTGGTCTCTCCCCCTCGATTTCTCCTAGTCCACAAAGTTTGGATACATCTGATAATGTAGCTATCTCATAATGAGTAAGCCTTGCTATTATTGGATCAAAGTACAAATGTCATTTATTGAGCGTATAGAATTCTTGGTATTTCAGGTACTAATGTATCATATTTATTCATGCTATGATTTCACCACTCCTAATACTCTTCCCTTATTTCTTATGTGAATTGTAACCGGCGTAAAGTGATCACACACTTCGTCATCCTATAGTTTGCGCCAAGGAAGTGTGTGATCACTTTACGCCGGTGAATTGTAGGTATAATCTCCTCACTTTACAGTGATACAATCGACTGCAACTATACGTTTCTTTAATCTAAACTCACATGTGCTTGCGACAGTGAAGGTTGCGGATTTATGGTATCGGGAGGTCTATGCACCGACGTTGTCGGATGATGAATTGCTCCACCATGAGGTATAGTACCTGGAATCGTTCTCTGAGGATTCATTTCAAGAAAAAATATCTTCTCTCTAACCAATTTGAATTCCCCTCGATAGTAATTTGTTCTAGCGTTATCAGCGTTATCCTAATCACTACGTAATATAAGCGAATGAAAATGCGTTGATTACTTTATTAGATGTGTGTGCACGCTGTGACGTATAGAAATGATAGCACCATCTAGTGGTGTACCGGTTCCTCATTCTTGATAACGATGACGTCATTGCAAGCTCAATCTACCGGTGAATCACGTCATTCTGAAGTTTGAACAGATGATGAATCTTTGGTGCAAAAGAATATGAACCTGGTAAGCATTACATACCTCCCAATACCCCGGAATATAGTAAAATTGTGAAACTATATATATCAATCTAAATGTCGCGCAACATGACCGTATAATAAAAATGGATAAAAGTTGTTGTATTGCCTTCTTAAAAAATGTCCTTTAAAATTACGATTATGTTGATACTTGACAATGATATATAATCATTCAACCTCGCTTAGCCTGTATGACTTAATTAAGTATGCAGAGCCCTTGCCCAAGTCATCTTGACTCGTAAAAGAACAAACGAAATAGTTTTTGTAAAAATTGATTCCCTCTTCAGAAGCCTGCAGACAATTTGTAATTGATTGTGCTTATTCTGGGTCCGCATGCACATTGAATAATTCCAAATATACTGTAACTTTGTCTGAATGTTATAGTAACGGTGAGCCACTGAGTCAATTTTATCTTTTTAAACATCAGGTCTTTATGGATCAAAAACTGGAATTGAACATACTTGATATTCATTGGAACGATATTTTGTTCTCCAAGATATTTCCGTATATATCCATGACGGATATATTTCGGCTACAAATGGTATCTAGAACTTGTCAGGTCTTGGTCAAAGAATATTCACTTCAATGTAAACACATACGTATGAGTCATGATGATGTTCCTATGCCAAAAGAAGCCTTCATATTTCTAACAGCGTCCAACACTGTCTTGAAAACAATAGCTATTCCACACTTAGGATCGTGGCTCACAGATGAGATTCTTATACCAGTGATTTGTGCCTGTATCGGACTGTCTGAACTTAGATTGTCAAATTGTATGCTGCTGACTAACAAAAGTTTAGTTGAGCTATGCACACATTGCCATAACATCACAAAGTTATCTTTAAGTAAATGCAGTTGGGTGGAACCAGATAGTTTTTGCCCCCTCATTTTAGGTAATCATGATCTCATCTCACTTGATGTCTCTGGCTGTACCTTGTTAGATGACAAATGCATTGAGCTCATGGCAAGATCCTGTCATTTCCTCCAGGAGGTGAACATAGCGCACATTACTGGGCTCACAGATATATCTCTGGAATTTTTAGGAAAGATGTGTCCAAAACTCAGTTACCTGAACGTGGCGTTTTGCTTTAGATTAACCGACACTGGTATAGAAGTTATTAGAGAATACTGCAAAGGATTAAGAATGATCAAATGTAAGAACTGCCCTAAAATTACAGAGGACAGTTTGGGTAAATTGCGTTGCCATGTTGAAGTAGATGTGCCACCTCCGCTTAACAGAGAAAGACTCTTGCACACGATTGACTATGCGCTTCCAGTAGTTCGTCAAGTAAACCATAATATGTAGCAATTATTTTTTTATGCTAGATCAATAGTGTCATCTATTGATGCTGTTATGTTTGAAAGCTGTGCAAATTTCTAGCCTTATTATTAAGGCAGTTTATATTAATTATTATTTCATTCTGATAATATCCACAAGTCAGGAATTAGCAATGCAATTTATTTTCAAAGCTAGTACCGTGGTTAAATAATCTACCCTAACACTGCATATTTGATCTCTATGATTGTGGATAGTTTAGTCTATGATATATGCAAATTACCAGAATGATGTAGAAAAATAATGGCTATGCAAATATAAAATTGCAATGACAAATCATGCTACTTCTATAGCGAGGAACAGGCTCTGGCTTTCTCAGGAAAAAAACGATTCTTAAGTCATATATTGTAGATTAAGCTCAAAGCTATTCGCACCTTTTTACACCACCTTCAACAAACAAAAAAAATCTAGGGTGCGACTCAGAATACACAGAATCCGCTTATTATATCTAGGAAATTATTTTCAGTCCCTGAAGGTTATCAGAATTCCCAGTACCCAAACACTCCTGATCTACTGTAATCCAAGTTCCTGCAGTCCAAATCAGATCTTTCATCGGAAACGCTGCAATGCAGCACTCTCTCGTATGTCTGAACATGCGACAGCTTTGCTTCATGCATTTCGTATATGCTTTCAGCTGCATGTTAACTTTTACAACACAGTTCAGCTTCTCACGCAAAATGCTGCGGTTGTTGAATCTTCTCTTGTAGTAGTTAACAATACGGGAGAAAATTTGTCAAGCAATGTCAGCACTTGCGGTCTTGATAGATTTTCGTTATACATTATTTCTTCTACTTGATGATTACCTTCAAAATACTTCAATAAGTTAATAAACTGGCATAAATCTTTAACATCTAGCGAAGCAGGTATGGACAATATCGCTTCTCGTTGTTTACTGGGTAAGTTTGATAATATGTTGTCAATTTCCCCTGCGTTCGATCTACAGTCTGTTTTAATGCTCTGACCAGGTTCTGGAATTAGATCAGGCGGAAGGAAGTAAATGTATGTGTGCATCTGCACAAGGAAGCGGTGTTGCAGAAGCCAAAATACGACTTGTTTTAGTTTCTCTCCGTCGCCATAGAACAAACCACGAGGTGTTTGGAACTCGCTAAGGCGTAGTGGTAATGAAAAATGCGACAAAACTTCAATCATATTCATCTTGAAGTGCTCTTGAAAGGTTCTGAACAGTTCAGAATGAATGGATAGCTGAGCTGTGGCAGCTAACACATAAATATTTGAATCGCACAGCGGATAGATGATGCAGGCTTTGCCCCAGTAGACTAAATGGGATGTTAGCTGATAAATCTGAGTTAGTGGTAAATCTGCATCGGACGCTAAGCACTGCAGTGATTTGGTGGGATCATAGACATTCAATAATCTCGTTATCGACGGCGAATAATCGTCTGGCAAGCTGGAACAAACTTCTTTTTTGTCGAATATCAAAATACCGTGATACGGTCTGATTTCTTCTATCTTGTCCTCTATGGAAGCAACTGAAACCGGGTTTTTACAGTGCTGAGTGTTGTGAACTCGATGAGGAAGACAGAAACTTACGTGAGTCGAATCATTTATCATAATAGAAACTATGCCCGTTTCACAGAGACAGTTGTATATTGTACGCAAGTGATTGGCCAATTTTGACTTTGTCAATATCACCTTATAAGCCTGTTCGGGTTCCGACAAGTTTTCGGGTTCCATAGTTATCTCATCATGTACAGTGAGCATCAGACGTGTTTCATTCGTAAGATATTGGTCACATTTTTCCTCGAATCTCATAGCGAGGCCAAGTTGGAGGGCTAATTCTTGATATTTCTCTACAATGGAATATTCTGCTACAGCTTTCAGAACAAACACTAGGTTGAATGAGAGCAATGTTGACGCAGTCATTTTTCCAGAACTAGCAGTGCAATTTTCATGATCTACTTCCATATTTAATTTCTTCAAGATTTTATCGTACTTGGACAAGATGCTGCTTTGATCAAGAACTAAGGGAAATCCAACGAATCTTATTCCATTACTTTTAACATCGAATTTTTTCCCACAAATCTTTGTATTGCCGGGTGTGAGTATGTGTCCAAGGAGTTCATCGCTGAAGGAATCAAGTTGTTCCAATTCATTTCTTTTGACCTGTTTTCGCTCAAATTCATCAGAAACAGAGCTACGAGCATTCTTGTTGAGATGAAACGTAGACGAAGTCAATTGCCTGTAGGAAGAAAGGGGCTGTGAATCTATTTTCTGTCTTTCAATCGGGTATCTGAATAACAGTTTGCTGTTGATTCGGCTACCATACATGGAAAGCATAATGCTTAGTGGTATCCAAGGTTGATCGTTAGCCATGGTAAATGTAAACTTGGAATAAATCTAAATATTTCGAAAGTAATAAGATTAACTTATTATTGATTAGAGCATGCTGCAATTGTTAAAAAAATACAATGGGATAATTTACATTTACTTTCACTTGAAATACAGACAGCATCAATGAATATAGATCAATAGACAAGCAACTGCAGATTAGCACTGTTCAATTCAAACTGAAACACCTATATTTCAGTATAAATTATTTTGAATTGAATCATTCATGACGACACAAAACAAAGAAGTAGTCTTCATAATATCTTCATCAAATACCGAAATCAAATTGGCAAGGGTACAGCTTTATTGAGGCTTTAGGTTTAAGGACCTGAGTGTATTCTTATTCCTACATATTTATACCTGGCTTCAAGATAGCTGGTCCAGTAAGAATCTTTGCAAAACTAATGAAAACTGATAGAGAAATAAATATCATTAATTTGCAATTTCCAGTTATGATACACCTATTGATAAGGCGTTCACACTTTGGCAAAATTTTGAAGGTCCTATCACACTGACATTCCAAAAAAAAATTATGACAATCCGTCTGCAACTTATAATTTTTGCTTATTGATGGCAAATTACATTTTTACAACTTCAAACTTTTTGGCTGTTTTGTCATCATCCATAAACTGTTTCATCAATTGAATGAGTTCTGGTGCCCTATGGATACATGCATGACCATATTTGTGAGAGGATTTAAATATAACCAACTTGCAACGTTTTTTGTCATGTTGTGAAGAACTCACATATGTATCATACAAACTTTTGCTATTACCTACAGGGCTTATCTCATCATCTTCTGCATGCAATAGCAAAACAGGCAATTCCAGCTCAGGAAGCTTTTTATCGGTTTCGAGTGATAAGTTGTTCCTTGTCAATGTGGAATCCACAATATAATTAAACAGATTTTGAGGCACAATCGTTTTAAAGAGTCTATCATAAGTAGCCTGCGCCGACTCGCGAAGATTGGTGGACGCCCCTTCTAACACAAGAGAATTGATCTTGTCATAGTCGGATTGAGAGAGGCTGTCAGCTTTCTGTTCACTTGATATTTTATGCAGGGCAAGCGTAGATATTGATGCACCCAGCGATGCACCCCAAAATATAATTTTGGCATTTGATTTTACCCTCTTCGCGAGCCACTTAAAGATTTCCACCGAATCTTCAACAAGGCCATTTTCTGTAGGCCAGCCGGTCGAGTCTCCATATCCCCGATAGTCTAAGGCTATAACATGAAAATGTTGCCTCATCGCATTATATACATTTAGTCTTTCTGCACGGCCTCTGTTACGAGTGCTACCGTGAAGATATAAAATTAAACTATCTGCTTCTCTGAGTCTTTCTTCAATCTCATATGAACTTATGGCTTTATCTGTGCTATACAGGTGCGCTTTATCTTGCGGCAAAATATGCCAAACTCCAAGCATTTCATTGCCAGATTTTATATAGAAATTCGATACTCCATGTAAATTCCATGCGGTCATCGGCTGATCAAGTTTTTCATATAGTACAGGCCAACAAGCCAAGTTCTGAAAAACAACTTGTGCCACAATGCATGGAAAAGCGAGAAGAATTAATGGAACGAGTGCATACGAGACGGCGATAGACACTATTACACATTTTAAATAGCTGTAACAGGAGCCTACAAGATATTTTTCTCTAGCTTTTGGTACTTCCTCTTCGGAAATTTCGCTCTTTTCTTGCTTGCTTTTTCTTTGTCTTATCATCATAGTTTGGTCTTTTCGAATACGTAGCAATTTACCCTTAGGTTCTCAAATATTCTACGAGTAATAAGATTTCACTTAATCCTGAATAAATCATGTTGCAATTGTAAAAACATACAATATTATAAATTCCAAAAAAAAATTAAGAATAAGTTGAATGAATAAACCTGATATACTGACAGCATCAATAATGTAATTTATATCTCACAAATACTGATATCAAATTGTAAAGGCTTTGCAAGGGTAAAGCTTCATTGAGATTTGAAGCTACAGGGCTTTGGTGGTCTTACCAACTGAATTCTTATTCCTACAAGTTTAGACCTTTCTTGAATATTGCTACTCCATTGCAAACAGAAGTCTTATTCGAAAATTAATTAGAATTGTGCTACAATTATTATGCAGAACTCCGCAGTTCCTCGACGAATTAGTTCCTTCAATAACGGATAATCAATGGAAAATGGAAAGTGTACTCGGCTAAAAATTAAGATTATGCACTAAAGTTTTTTTTAAGCTATTCCGTCTTGTACCGTATGACACAAAACCCAGGGAGGAGTTCCGATTTGAAGTGACAAATGAAAATAGTAATAATAATTGTATTTTTTCTTAACGAAAGAGAGAGATATTCTAGCATACTGTCTGGCTCTTGTGCGAGAGAATTATAAACACGGTTACCAGCCCTTTCACATTTTACACGGTTCCAATTACAATAGAGCTCCGCTATTAGCAGGAGTTCTAATAGGGAGAAGTTCAAACAACTTCAAATCAATAGATGTGCTACACTACATCATAAAAAATTTGGCTCACAATTGACAAACAGATATCCAACAAAGATCTCTTCAAGGTTCTACTGTCTAGATACTTTGAAATGAATATAACAATATAGAAATTACATATTCACAACTTCAAACTTATTGTTTTTTTTGTCATCATCTATAAACTGTTCTACCAATTGTAGGAGTTCTGGTGCCCTATGGATACAATCATGACCATATCCATGAGACGATTCAAATTTAACTAACTTGCATCGTTTTTTCTCATGGTTTGAAGAACTTGCATATGTATCATACAAACTTTTGCTATTATCTGCAGGGATTATTTCGTCATCTTCTGCATGCAAAAGTAAAACAGGCAGTTCTAGCTCAGAAAGCTTTTTATCAGTTTCGAGTGATATATTTTTCCTTGTTAATGTAGATTCCAGAATGTAATTCAACATATTTCCAAGAGAAATCATTTTGAAGAGTTTGGCAAAACTAGAAGCCTTTGCCGCTTCACGAAGATTAGTGAATGCCCCATCCAACACAAGAGAATTAATCTTGTCATAGTCGGCTTGAGAGATCCTGCCAGCTTTCTTTTCAAGTAGTATTTTATGCAAAGCAAGTGTAGATATAGATGAACCCAGCGAGTGACCCCAAAATATAATTTTGGCATTCGGTTTTACCCTTTTCGCCAGCCACCTAAATATTTCAACCGAATCTTCCACAAGGCCATTTTCCGTAGGCCAGCCAGTCGAGTCTCCATATCCGCGATAGTCGAAGGCTATAACATGAAAATTTTGCCGCATTACATTATATACATCTAATCTATCTGAACGGGCTCTGTTGAGACCATTACCATGATGATATAAAATGAAATTATCTGCTTCTCTAAGTCTTTCTTCAATCTCATATGGACTTATGGCTTTATCCGTGCTATACAGGTGTGCTTTATCTTGCGGCAAAATATGCCAAACTCCAAGCATTTCATTGCCAGAATTTATATAGAGATTTGATACTCCATGTAAATTCCATGCGGTCATCGGCTGATCAAGTTTTTCATATGATAAAGGCCAACAAACCAAGTTCAAAAAAACAAGTTGCTCCACAATGCATGGAAAAGCAAGAAGAATCAATGGAACAAGTGCAAACGAGACGGCGATAGACACTATTACACATTTTAAACAGCTGTAACAGGAGCATATACGTTTTTTTCTTGTGGCTTTAGGTATTTCCTCTTCTGGCAATTTGCGCTGTTCCTGATTGCTTTTTCTTTGTCTTATCATCTTAGATCGGTCTTTTGGAGAACGAAGCAACAATATACCCTTGGTTGTAACTTACACAAATACTCGACCATACACTGGTACGTGACCTGCCGGAGTTTCTAGTCGCCGGTTTATTGAAGTTAGCATGGATCAGCCCGGGCTCTATATATAAGGGTTGATTGTACTTTGCCATCTAGCGGTTGGAAATTTTTACTTCCCCTATCGCTTATAAATAAACATCTTATGATCCAATCACCTAAATCAATCAATCTAATTTTTCCAGGGAATGTTAGTTTATGTATTACGTCTCATATGTGTTACTTTTAACGTAATTGGTTCATTAGAAGTTTATTCATAAGCGTTCATTGTACTTTGCCATCTAGCGGATGGAAGTTTTTACTTCACTTAACGGTTATACCCCATCCAACAGTGACATCTAGCGGTTGGAAAATTTTACTTCACCTAACGCTTATAAATAAACATCTTATGATTATATATCCAATTACACTAAAATTAGCACATATGAGACGTAATACATGAACTAACGTTCCCTGGTAAAATTGGTTCGATTGATTTAGGTTAACCCCGAAAAAATCTATTTTGAAACTCGAATACACATTTTGGGTCAAAACTTCTAATGATCCAATTACGCTAAAAGTAACACATATGAGACGTAATACATAAACTAACTTTCCCTGGAAAAATTAGGTTGATTGATTTAGGTGATTGGATCATTAGAAGTTAATTTGTGAGTGTGGTGAAGTAAAAATTTCCAACCGCTATATGTCACTGTTGGATCATTTATAA